>JANHZT010002829.1:47431-64937 GCA_032468215.1 Stegonotus admiraltiensis | reverse complement strand
AAAAGTATGAAGGCTATTGCTTAACGCATTGTAAGCCGCCCTGAGTCTCTGGAGAAGGGCGGCATATAAATCAAAGCCAAAAAAAAAAAAACACATTTGAAGTAATTAATCTTAGGCTTTAAAACAAAGATAAAGGGACTTTGTGATATACAAACTGGATGAAACATTGAAGTTTTAAAGATTATTTAGAATGAATCACAGCAGCTACGAGGGTGGATTTGATTTAAATCAACTTGATTTCAATCACGATTTAATCACTAGTAAAAAGGCTTGATTTAAATCAACTCGATTTAAATCATAATTTTTAAAGAGCAACTGTTATCTCTGACCCGCTGTTGACTCACCAACAGTCCCAATATTGCAGAATATACAGCATTAGCTACATAACTAAGCTCCATTTCATGCTGAATAAACTAAATTGTGAATGTATTTTAAATAGAAAACTATCTTTAGATTTTTACTCCAAAAGCATTTTATTGAAATAAATTTGATAAAAATTTAAAAAATCCAATTTAAATTTTTAAAAAATCCATTTTTAATTTTTTTTAAAAAAAATCATCGATTTTTATCCACCCTGGCAGCTACTGATAATAAGATTTTGCTTCCTATATTGAAGTATTTATAACATGGATTAAGCTTCACTCTGCCAGTAAATTAAATATATACCACAGTAAGAAAACTCTTATGGCAGTGATGGCTAACCTTTTTGCCATCGCGTGCCAAAAGCAGGGGGGAGCATGGGGAGATCAAGTGCGCACGTGCCCACACCCATAATTCAATGCACCCCACCCCCATGCATGAATGAGCGACCCCCCTGTGCGACCCCGCTTTTGGCACTTGATGGTACGGTGGGCCCAGTAGGCCCATTTTTTGCCCTTCCCAGGCTCCAGAGGCTTTCTAGAAGCCTAGGGAGGGCAAAAACAGCCTTCCCCACTCCCCCGGAGGCCCTCTGGAGGCCAGAAATTCCGACTTCCAAAAAGGCCCAAAAGTCAGCTGGCCAGCGCATGATGCGGGCTGGAGCTGAGCTAGGGCAATGCTCGCATGCCCACAGATATGGCTCTGCGTGCCACCTGTGGCATCCGTGGCATAGGTTCGCCATCACGGTCTTATGGCTTTCATTCATTGCCCAGCAATGAAGGTTTGTTATATCTATGAGTTCTGCATGCTTTTCATTTAAAGAGGCAGCTACCCTCTGAAATTACTACAGATTGCCAATTGTAACAGAATTACCTTGAAAGCATTCACAACAGTCAGGTGATCACTTTTAGAATTTCTTGAGAGTTCCTTTCTTCTTGCATCTGCTAATTTTTCTTTACCCTTTAGAGGAGAAAAATACTTATTGAGATAAACAAAGAACATTTTTTCATCTGTTTACAATTTGAAAAAAATCATTCTGAGCATGCAACAAAGTGTCACTGAATTTGCTACAATTAGAATAGAATCAAGTAAAACATTGGATTTCTGCCAGCTACTTCTTACTAACATATTTTTAAAAGGCATTTTACATGTTTTTATTTTTATTTTCAGATATGTTACCAAGGGAATGACAAAGGGGTCCTTGAAGCTGAGGCCAGCCGCAATAGTGAGAACAGGATCTAAGCAACAGAATAAGGCTCCAAACAGAATCATTTTTCCAATGTGTGGCTCCACAGGTAATCGTGCCAAGTGGACACCAAGGGGCGTCAACTGTTCTTGTCTGTCCAATGCATTCTATCAGTGGGAAGAGGAAAGAGGAATTAATGAAAAAACATACAACACGAAAGAGGAGAGCATGGATAATGGCTTTAATAAAGAAGAATGAGTTACTAAATTAGGTTTATTAGGACAATTATTAGGTTTCTTGCAGCCACATTACTGTTTTAATATCTAGCATGACATATTTACTGTAAGAATATCTGTGTTTATTCCAAAACTTATCCTTTCATCATATGAAAATAGAAGATGGCCACAACGCTGACATATCATATGTTGTATGTCACATATCAAAGCCATTCCTTGCATTTTTTATCCATTGGCAAAAATAAAGACAAGAAAATTCAAAAATGGATTCAGACTACAAATTAACTAATATACAAGAACAACAGAACATAAACAATATACATACAATTCTAGGCATTATTCTTTTTAAACAAGTTTAATAGTTGATGTTTTGTAAGCAAAAAATAAAGCATTCATTTAAAAAAATATAAAATGTGCAACTAAAATTATTAAAATAAATATTCATTGCTTATGGTAGTTTACTTATTTACATTTTATTTTATTTATAAACACAAATTTATAACATTTTATTTTATTTATAAGCAAACATTTCTTTTGCAATTCAAAGAAAGAATTATAACTTCAAAAAGGAACATATTTTGAATCTGGAAAGCTGCAATGTTAAATTTGTATTTGTAGTTATACCAATATTTTTTATTATAAAAATATCGTAATTGTTACAGTAAATGATGCATTATTTTAGGCTAAATATGGCAATTCTTTAACTTTTCAATGATCACTCTAAAATTAAGAATGAATAAATTTGTTAGTGTAGGTAGTCCTCGATTTACGACCACAATTGAGCCCAACATTTCTATTGTTAAGTGAGACATTTAAGAGAGTTTTGCCCCATTTTACGACTTTTCTTGCCAGAGTTTATTACTGCACTTAATAAATTAGTAACCTGGTTGTTAAACGAATTTGGTTTCCCCATTGACTTTGCTTATCAGAAGGTTGCAAAAGGTGATCCATATGAACCAGTTGCCAAGTATTTGAATTTTGATCACATGACCATAGAAATGCTACAAAGGTTGTAACTGTGAAAAACAGTCAAAAGTCATATTTTTTTCCATTATTACTTTGAATGGGCACTAAGCTGTTGCAAGTCAAGGACTACCTGTATACAAGCAAGAGAAAAAGAAACTCACCAACTCCTTTAGATGCTTTATGGACAGCAACACAGCATCACGTGATGGTGGATCCATGAGCTTCATCAAAAAGTCTGCAATACCTCCAAGTTTCAAAATCTGAAAGAACACCATGATTCTACTTGATTATATCTGTCCATCATAAAGTAAAATAAATACAATCAAACATCACCTGTAAGAAAACTAAACAAACATAGCTAATTCACAACCCTAATGACTCCAAAACTCCAAATGTGCTCATGGAACTCAAAACCAACAATACGACATAGAACATGAAAAGATGATGGGAGAAAAATCACATCCCTGAAATTCTCAAGAATTCATCCATTGCTAGTCTACCAAAAAGTATTTCCAAGGAGGCGAATCTGACTTCTGGAGGGAAGTTAGAAATCATGAAATTTACTTCTGTAATTTCCTTTTAGGAAATTAAAAACTGGCATGAAAGCCAGTTGGGTAACCAGCTACTCTTTTTCAGACCCACCCACCTCACAGGGAGGCTGTTGTAAGAAAAATAGGCAGTGGGAACATTAGGTATACAGGTAGTCCTTGACTTACAACCATTTGTTTAGTGACTTTTAGAAGTTACAACGGCACTGCAAAAAATGAGCTATGACCGTTTTTCACCCTTACGACTGTTGCAGCATCCCCACGATCACATGATCAAAATTTGGGTGCTTGGCAATTTGCATGTATTTATGATAGTCTCACTGTCCCGAGCTCACTGTGATCACCATTTGTAACCGTCCCTGTCAGCTTCCAACAAGCAAAGTCAATGGGGGAAGTCGGATTCATTTAATGACTGCATTATTCAGTTAACAACTGCAATGGTTCACTTAATAACTGTCATAAAATGGGGCAAAACTCACTTAGCAATTGTCTTGATTAGTAACAGAAATTTTGGGTTCAATTGTGGTCGTACGTTGAGAACTACCTGTATATGTCACCTTGGATTAAATTAAATTAAAACATGGGATAGAAGTATAACAATAAATATGTATTATGAAATCAAGATTTATTTTTAAAACTTTGACAGCCACTATGAATCAATAGTCTAAATAACAACACAATTATATTAAGTTAATATTAATTAAAGTAAAAAGTCAACATTAACCAATGTGCAATCATTTTATTCTACATTATTCTCACAAGATTTAATTTTTGTACCTCAAAGCAAAAAAGTCTATTTAAACCTTTCAGCTAATCTATTTTTATCATTATTTTTAAAATGTGCTTGCTATCAACTTGCTATTTTTTATTCCTTATTTTTGTTTCTGATTTCTGTACCCCAACATCTTTTAGGATCCTAGCTTTGGACTAGGTCACCCAGAGATTCAGAATTATTGTAAAAGTTACTGAATGACCAATTCAACATTTTTATCAAAATCGGTTTCCTAAAGAGCAAGACCAAGGCTTCACTAGGATATATTATCACTGTCCCAATAGTGCAAATTACCTTGATTTGCAAACACAGTTCCTCCAAAGGTGTCCTCAAAATTTCAGGCAACTGATAATCATCTAGCAGACTGGCGCGAAGACCATTATACAAGTGGTAGCAGTGGCCGGGTTGGACTCTGAAAAAGTATAAATATATTCTTTAAGTATTTTTACCAAAGTAGTAATAAGAATACTTTGTATAATTACAGCTATTTAGTAGCTGTACATTACATACAAATTCAAACTGAATAATCTAAACTAACTACAGTGGGAAAACACCAAACTTAATATCCATGCCTATCTAATATACCAGTGATGGCTAACCTTTTCTGGACTGCCTAAAGTGAACCCTCCAAATGCAATGTGCATGCAGGCCCTGCCCATGTGCCCCCTGCGCATGCACACACACTTCCTGCATGTGCCCCACCCCCTCATGCATGCACCGGCAGAGACCCAAAGACCAGTCAGCTGGTGGGAGGTGTGCGCGCATGCGCAGCAGAGCTGAACTGGGGCGACGGCTCACGTGCCATCAGAGACGGTGCCATAGGTTCGCCATCACAGTAATATATCATTCAGAAGCAGTTATAAAGATGGTCAATGGTCTATATTTTATCATTTTTATTTTATTTATAAAATTTCTTTGCAGCCTATCTCTCCTATAAGCGCTGAGCAAACATCTTGAGGCCAAAGACCACTCTTTTACAGTTTTAGGAATGCTGATACATAGGAATGCTGATACATAGGAATGCTGCCTTATTTTTTTTTAAAGTTTTTTATTTTAAACACATTAAAAACAAAACATAGACATACAACATTTATAAAAAATAAAATAAAAAAATAATAAAAAATATCACTTTTCTTTTCGGCTAAATGCAGTGATCCTTTCTTTCTATATATCAATATTTACAGATATTTTAGTCTTAACTTATTTAACATTCATTTTCTACTTTCCTTCATTCCCTGTATCCTATAAGTTGATCGGCCACATTTCCCCCCTCCTTTCTTCATTCATTTAACTTATTTTCTTATTTTCCAACCATTCATACCATCTACTCCACACCTTATAATACTTTGATTCTTCTTTTCCCTTAATTTCTTTAGTTAATTTATCTAATTCTGCGCATTCCAGAATTTTCTTAATTAAATCCTCTTTGGATGGTGAGTTTTCTTTATTCCACTACTGCGCATATACAATACATGCTGCAGTCAGTATATGCAATATGAGGTACTGTATTTCTTTAGTGTAATTTTCTATTGAGATTCCTAACAAAAACTGTTCCGGTTCTCCCTCTATTGAATTCTGAATTATTTCTTCTATCCAAATTTTAATTTTTGTCCAGAATTCCCTTGCAATTGGGCATGTCCACCACTGATGGTAGTATGTTCCATAACTAATCTTGCACTTCCAACACTTCGGGGAGTTACTAGGAAACATTTTTGCGATTCTAGCTGATGGAAGGTGCCATCTATGAAACATTTTCATCTGGTTTTCCTTGTATGCCGTTGCAATTGTCAATTTCATATTCGTTCTCCACATCTTCTCCCATTTCTCTAATTCTATCACATGGTTAAAATTCTTTGCCATTGTGTCTTTCACTGTTTCCTCTTCCATTTTATGCCGTAATAGAAATGTATATAATCTACTGATTAGTTTTCATTCATTCCCTAAAAGACACCACTGCCTTACAGAAACAGCCATTTTGATATAATGGTTAAGCACTAGCCTAGAAACTGGAAGTTCCAATCTTTCCTTAGGCCCAAAGGCATCTGGGTGACTTAGGGCCAATCACTTTCTCTCAGCCCTAAAAAGAAGGCAATGGCAAACCACTTGTAAAAATCTAGCCAGGAAAACTACAGGGACAATTATAAATATGGGTACACACAGAACGAAACACACAGAAAAACCCTTCACACAGGGTATTAATAGATTTTGTTCACATGCTTGGAATTTGGGATTTATAAATATTTATATGCAACTGATGTTGAACTGTACGTTTTAAATGAAGGTAAGTAAATGGATAACACCTAGAATAAAAAATACTACTGATAAATCCACACTGAGTGATTAGTTTACAAACACATGCAACATCAGGTCAAGAAGAAAGGATCTGGCCCTCTGAATTCAACTTCTCGTGTTATCTGTACACATTTGTAGGGAAAAGAAGAAGCAGAATTCTTTTGAGGCTTCCAACAACTTTTGATGGTACAATGGTTAAAATACATTCAGATTTAGAGTTCATGTTTTTTTATTGTAACTCATATTACATAATATTTTTTTAATGCCAGTATCAAGAAATCACAGGAAAAGTAAAATCAAACAACTGAATTTAGACAATATTTAAATAAAGTTTAAATACCAGAGAAAATAATCATAATTGGTAAAGCATTTTTTAGAAACCACTAATACATAACATTCAGGTATCAATTTCCATAGTTTAAGCACCTGACTGAGTGAACTATGAAGATAGCAGGGGTTGCACTTGATAAAGCAATTTCTACCTAATGCCCTGCTATACTACCTTGATTTTTCCACTCATTAAAAAAGTATTAAAATTAGAAGACCCAGTCAGCAACTAAAATTTCATATGGAAGCAACAGGACTTCAATATTAAGAAAGCATCTGCAGTGAAGGGAAAAAATGAAATGTCTTTAAAGTTAATTAGAAAATGTTCCAAATGAACCAACATTTTCCTGCTGAAGAAATTTTATAACAATAGGCATTACACTTACCTGCCTGCTCTCCCTTTTCTTTGTTTGGCATTTGCTTTGCTAACCCATTCCGCAGCCATGGTACTAATATTGTTCTGTGTGTCAAAATGAGTTTCTTTTATCTTTCCTCCATCTATAACATAAACTACATCATCTATGGTGATACTGCAGAAATGAGAAACAGAGAGAAGCAATTTGCTTATCTACATCACACAGATTCTTAGCTAATATCTTTATGAAGTAATTGTCTCCTTGCAAGAAATAAACATCCCCCCCCCCCACAATGGCTGATGAATCAAGCCATAAGGAACAGCAACAATTACTGGCTGATGCCTTGTTTCTTCCTTTGCCAAAAAGACAAATAACATAAAAAAGGCAATCCTGGTAATACTGTAGTGTGAAATGGAGAAATTATCACAGGACAAATTGACACTGCAATATTAGAATTAAGCCACACTGCCACATATAACTGGGAGAAACTTGTTGGAATTGCTTAACCTTGACATAGTGTTAATTCTACATATAATTAGCTACATTTCATCAATAAGAATTGCAAGTCTGAGTATCAAGCAACTGTAGAACAGGTACCTTAAGCCAAATAAATCTGCCTTAACTAAGACTGGCACAGTGGAAACTTAGCAGTGTAAGCAAAATAGCAATGTACTATTCATTTAATTTCAGATGTGTCTTCTGAGGCATAACCAAAAAAGGAAAAAGAAATAAAGCATCTTTGCATTTATTCTGTTAGCCTGCCTTACTCAATTTCATGCCCTCCACAATTTCCCACCACAGACAGTCCATATCCTGGTTTAGAATTCTTCAATTCTTGACTCAATAAAATTACAGTAGGTTCAGCAAAGTTGCCACGGGCACTGCCCCTAACTTCAAACTCAGCAATGCAATTCAATTTATAAATGCAGAAAATGCCTAGATCCTCTATACCCTTTAAAATATCTAAACAAAATAGTCTAATAATGGAAAAAAAGAGAAAATGTTTAGAAATCTTTTCCTCCATTTTATTCCTACTACGATGCAAAGAAATCACTTTAATTTTTATTAAGATACTCAAATTTTTCCTAATAAGTTAATTTTGTATATTTCTAGAAGCATAAACTAATGTTTACCTAGTCTCAGCAATGTTTGTAGCAATTACAATTTTACGAACACCAGGAGGGGTCTTTTTAAACACCTAAAGAAAAGCATGGAAAAGACACAAAGATAATAAATGTTATTATAAAATCCATTTTTATTACAAGGATTTTTAATATATTATTTATTAAATTGATTAAATTACTTCAGTTAAAACAAAAAATGAATATATCATTTGAAACACATCATTTAAATACCAAGTACTAGCAATCAAAGAGAAACAATAAAAAATTGCAATATGGAAGCTGAAAATAAACGTCTTATATATAGAATAGATTTGCTCCAATCAGTGTGATTTGAACTACTCCTAACATATCCAAGTGCCATGGACAAATGGATTGATTCTTAAAATCTGACTATCACCAACAATCTTTAATCTCTTGAAAAAAAAAGTGTTTGAAAGTAGAATAACTTCCCCTAATTAAAGCATTATGTTCTTTATCTTAAGATATATATATATTTATCATTTATTTTGCACTACTTATAATCCACTCCAATCCCACAAGACTTTGTGTGGTATATGTAACACTGCTGAAAGGTGGGTAGATCGTTCTATCACATGTGAGATTTAGGACGGCTACATTTGAGTATGTATTTAATTTAGTTGTTGATGTGAAGTTGCTCCCTCCAGCTCTGTAACTTTAATAGCTCAATTTTTAACTTTGTTTTTACATTAGTTTTATTTCTCCTTTTATAATATGGCATGTTTCTTACTATAAATCATCCAGAGTCACTTAAAGAGTGGTGTAGAAATGAGATAGATAAATGCCAGGTTGCAAAGCACCCTAATGGTAATTACATGATTGTTAGATGCTGTAACAGTCATAAATGCAAGGACTGGTTGTAAAGCTATTATTTTTTACACTGATGTAACTTCAAAGGGTCACCAAATGATATAGCAGTATGGGAAGACTACTACTACAGATAAAGTTAATAAAGTTATGGTTAGCACCAGTTACACATACCTGAGTCTGGTTAACAGTAGGCATTAATGAATGCAAAGGTATGATGACAAACCTATCTGAAAAATAAAATACACAGGATGTTGTATGTGAAATTCAGGAAACAGAAAAAGTGGAGAACTTAAGTATAAAAAGATAATGAAGCTGTACAAACAGTTCTCAAAGATACTTTCCAATTAATTAAAAACTTAAGTTTTACTAAATATTATTTTTAATACAGCCACATTTGTTGTTACTAAGATAAAGATACTGTACATTTTCAATATTAAGATAGGTATTGAAAAAATTGGAATGAATGGATTTGACAGAAAGAATAATGATAAATATTTAATCAAAATTTCCCAGCAGTCAGCAATGTGTAAAACATTGGAAGGGATGGATCTCTTCATCTATGGAGATTGGAGTATTCCATCTCTGCTAATTTTTAAGGAAAAGTTGAAGAGTCACTTCTCAAGAATGATTTACTTTTTCTCTGTGTTATGAAGGGTTTCCTAAATTATATTTGTTCTCCGTTCCAAATGTACAATTTTAACAGCTGGCGGGAGGGGAACAGTTGCTCCAAAGATTCTCTCAAGGTGCATGTTCGTGTGGGCATGAAAATCAGACAAAGTGAACAATTTGTGTGTGGAAGGGAGAGAGGGGAATCTTCAAACAAGCACATCAATCTTTACAGAGGATGCTACTACTTTAATGCTTCAAGGAATGCTTTCATTACACTAATATACTCTTGAAGTTCCTATTTAAAATAGTCTACACTGTCCCAGTAAACATTTTATGAATGAACTTAATACAGCTATGCTAAAATGGGTAATAATTTAGATGATCTTTTAAAACTTATACTGCAATTATACTGTGCGTAGCCATTCAGGCTCTCGTCTCATGGCTGGACTATTGTAGTGCACTCTACATGGGCTACCTTTGAAGTGCATTCAGAAGCTGCAGCTGGTGCAGATTGTGGTGGCACAGGCAGTTCTTGTGACCCGGAGAATGGCCCATGCAACATCACTGCTCCATGAGCTGCACTGGCTGCCAATCTGCTTCCAGGTGCAATTCAAGGTGTTTACAACTTGTTAAATAAATGTTTACGAAATAAATGAAAAAAGCACTAAATATTAGTATTAACTGTTTAGTTAAATTTTCTTAATAGACTAGCCAAACCTACTGTATATGAAGTTCAATGGCAAAGGCACACATTCAGAAATGAAAATACGAAAGGGATAAATATTATTTTCACAGAACTATGCAGACATCGGATTGTAGTTTAACTCTATTACACTAGCATTGATCAGCCAAAGCCCCAGAGTCATTACAGTGGGGTAGCATGCATGCATGCATGCATACATACATACATACATATGTAAAATATATGCTTGTGTTATTGTTGCAGCTATTATTATTATTATTATCATCATCATCATCTCCTTCTTGACCTATCCCTTAAATTCTATTATCACTTACTGTGCTGCCTTTCCAACAACAAGCAGTTCAACAATCCCAGCTAATCAATTTAGCTATTGTGTAACATGAAAATCAGGACTTGGATATTCACTAGCATGCAAAGCAATTGTAAACAGAATAGGAAGAGAGGTTCAGAGTGCCATTATATTATTTAATATAATGTAGATATACATAGCTTTATGAATTAGAGTAGTTGCTCAACAGTGATTTAGTTTTTCATTCCAGTTCCAAATCGTAAGGTAATGTAAGCCAATATACTGTATGTCTGAAAATGAGTTACTGAATTATTCTACAAAAAGTCTAGCCCACCATATGATATTAAAGAAAATTTCAGTTTTAAATTTTTACCTGATTTAAACATAACTTGAGATACCAGAAGATCATGCAGTGTGCTAATGTTATCCCATCCAGGAAGAAATACTAGAATTGCGCCTTCCTGGATATAAAACAGTTATATTAAACAACACATCTGCATTTTTAAATTCATAAATATAGCATACAATATGGTCACATACATAATTCTAGGGCGATCTTTTAAAGTAGTGATTTTTTAAACAGAGGTAGGCCAACCCAAGGCCTAGATTTTTTTGTCCCTTTTTTCTCACCCTCCAACAACCAAAGGATATACTATGTCATGAAACTGAAAGAGGACAACATGGAATTTTTCAACACCAAGATCTCTCCTTTCATGGTTGTGGGGTTTCTGTAGGAAATTTACAATAACAGAAGTGTAGATTGCCTACCAGAAATATTTAAATCTATTTTGCTGCTTAGTACTATTTGCTTTTGTAAATAAAATTGTAAATTCCCTCTGGCTAGCTGCTGGATTTTGAGTGGAGATGATGACCATTTCTAGGTTTACCTATTCTTTTTTTATATAAATCAGACAAAATTCTATTCACACCATACATTAAAACCTATCTCCACCTTCTCATTTTCATCCCATTTCCACTAGACCAGATTGGAAGTTCAGAAATGTAAGTTATATTAAACCTCTTAACAAAAAAATAAAAACATTCCATGTTTTTCTCTCAAAGTATGTAGCTAAAGATAAGAACATGTATTTTCTGTTTATAAACATGAACTAGTTCTTAAAATAATGCATTCAAGCCTATAAATTTTCTTCCCAGCCAATATATCTGAGTAAATGTTTGGAATGGCAGTGAAGCAATCTTGCATCATGCTCATCATTTATTGAAAAAAGGTTAGTCATCATATAATGGTAAAAAATCTGGTTTCTCGTTAGATCGCCAAAATCTTGATAGCCTAGTATTATTCAATACTAGATAAATTAACACTTGTATAGGCAATGCATAACAGCAAGAAATATTTATTTATTTATTTATTTTATTTAGATGTTTCATTGCACCTTTATTGTTTTATAAGTAACTCAATGTGATGAAGTTACTTAGTACTTGCTCCTCTTCTTATTTTCCCCACAAGTCTATGAGGTGGGCTGGGCTGAGAGAGACTGGTCCAAAGTTATCCAGCTGGCTTTCATGCCTAAGGCAGGACTAGAACTCAAGTTTCCTGGTTTCCAGGCCAGCATCTTAACCATCACACCAATATGGCTCTTTTCACTGTTTCTCAATATATATTAACACTTCTCTGCACAAACAAGTAAATAAAACAAGTAAACCAGTCTACTAGCCAATAAGAAACTCACCTCTTCTTCAAGAGCAATATATCTTATTAATGCTGCTATCAAATCAAGATCAATTTTATCATCATCTATCATTTCCAGTGCATCAATTGTACTTTCTGAATATCTAGAAATCATGCAGAGAATAACGTATCAGTACAGCCAATATAAAATTGCTATGCTTAAGAAGGTTATACTGCTTTTCTCACTGTATGTATAAAAAAAGAACAGAACTAGTTATAATGTGTGTTAAGATCAGGGTAACAATTCTAAAAAGGAATTACATTAAATAAACTATTTGCTTTCAGGCAATGAGAACTTTTTTTTTGCTTTCCCCTACACAGCTACTTACATCTACTGTAAATTTGTCAATAAGTTAATTTATAAATATATTAACTTACTGAGAATTCAATACACTTATCAAAAATTAAAAAAATACTTGTATACTTCTGTTTCACAATCTCACATGTTTACCGTGAAGTCAACTATCAGTTAGTCAATAGCTTACTTCCTTAGAAAAACTTAAAAGAGTTATTAGATAAAAGAAAATTCGAAAGTTGCTTTAAAAAGGGAGAAGAAATATATATACCGTGTTTTTAGTTGCTTTACATAATCTGGCCATTGTTCATGATAAATTTCTTCTTTTTCTTCCTTTTCTGGTCTGCTTATATGTCCCTGCATAAATCTCTTTTTCCAATGTGGCCTGCGATCTGTATTTTCTGGCATGTACCTTTGAACAGACACAATGTTAAGATTACAGACTTGTAGCAAGATTAGATTTGTTTGCAAAATGGATTTTCACTTTTTTTTTTACTGCACTACAAGTAATCTTCGCTTAATGTAATCGGGAACGGAATTTTCATTGGGAAGCAATGTGGTTGTAAAGCACTACATCATGTGACCATATCACTTAGCTATTGACCATATGACTCAACAGCAATCCCAGCAATCACTGTTGCCATAGTTACGTGAAAATCGTGAGTTGTCGGATAAGGACCTCACGTGACTGTGACTTGCAACTTCCTGCCAGCTTCCCATAAGCAAAGCCAATGCAGAAGCTGGCTGGAAGGTGCAAATCCTGGGCAGCTTGCAGGCAGACCAAAGGGCAGGTGAATACTACAAGGTGAGGAAGGGAAGTGCTGGGGCATCATGCAGTTGTGTGCAGATTTGGGAGCGAGTGTTGCAAGTATGCTATGGGGTATGAGAGCCTTGGAATTTTCTCTCTGTAAGAGAGAAAAGCAGTGGGAGCAACTTGCAACCTTCCGTGCCCAATTCTCATTGATCTCGCTTATAGGAAGCTGGTAAAAAGGATACAAATTGCAATTGTGTGATCATGGGATGCTGCAAACCGTTCCATGAGTCAGTTGCTGAGCACCCAGATTGTGATCACGATTGTGGGGGTGATGCAATGGCTGGAACTTCAAGGTCAGTCATTCAGCATTATCACAACTTTGAATGTTCATTGAACTAGGGAAGATTAACCACTAACCTTCAAATTTATTCTGAAAGGTTTAGGTACAGGATCATGTGTAGGAATATGAAGAAAAGATTAGAGGGAAACCTAATCCATAGATTGAAATCTACATGCTACTCAATCTAGAGTAGAATTAATTCTGAAAAAGAAAAAAAATGAGTCTTTTGACTAACCGTAATTTTTCAATTACATCTTCCAAAAGGTATTCCTTGACAGGATAAGCCAAGCCAGGAATATGGATCATAGGACAACCATCTGCCATAAAGAAGAGAAAAAATATTACAACACTAACATTTTTAACAAGACTGCTATGTGAATGAAACAGAGGCATAAAATACTGTACCAGAAGAAAAAAATGTGAAGCATATACAGAATATAAGAACCTCTCAAAAAACTTTGCACTGATCTAGTTTCGTAAAAGAATGTAAGCATTCTTTTTACATATGCACAAGAGTACTATAAGGAACATAAAACTATGCAAACAAAAAACCCAACTGCAAACCTATCTATGCATTAGAAGATAAAAGAGTAAGCCTGTAACATCTTGGGAATGTGCGGAATGTCAGTATTCATACAAAGATGTTGTTTGGATGAGTTAACAGCCCATCTATGGGATATATTTGCATAAGTTCAAGAAAGGTTGCTACAACAAGCAGCAAAGCACAATAGTGCCTTGGCAGAAACCCAGCTAAAGCCTCAGCATGCTTCTAAATTATCTACACATGAAATACCAGAAATAGATATTGTGCTATGGTCTTCAAAGTGTCAAAGAAATGGATTAAGAAGAGGCCCTGCACATCCCAAACCGCACTGCCCAACAAATTCATTTAATTTCTGCCTCCCAAAATATGTAAACATACATGTAAATATTATGTTAAGTTTTGAACACTTATTTTGCACTGTGAAGCTATGAATTCACCCCAAGCTATAAGAACCCCCTTTTTTTACTCAAAGAAAACATGCTATAAAACATTAATTTAAATTAAACTAAAATATGTTTAATTTTTGTCCTGACCTCACTTTATATTTTGCAATATTTGCCAAATTTATATGCACCTTGGTTTGATTTTAAAAATGTGCACCATACCACACATTTATTAACTATTTTGATTTAGCTATTCTGATTCAGAAGTATTCAATACTAGTTTCATGCTCACTTGATTTCTCAGCACAGACTTTTATTTTTAGATACTAACTAGAAAGTTAAAACTAATTACATTTTACATATTAAAATGTTGAGTATGTTGTATACCAAAATAATCTGAAAACTTCTCAGCATTCAGTGTAGCGCTCATCAGAATTATTTTCAAATCTAGTCGTACATTCAGGAGGTCTTTAATTATTGCCATTAAAACATCTGATTGAAGATTTCTCTCATGGACTTCATCAAGGATTACATGACTTACACTGGACAATTCTCTACAACAAAAAATACAAAGGAAATAGACATAGTGGTTTTCAAAACCACGAAATACAATTAAAAAATTGTAAGTAAATAGAAATGATTAGCCATAGCAAGTACAATAGTTAGCAGCAACAAATGTTCCATTCAATAAATCCTTGAAAAGCTAATTTACTGGCTCTTTTGATAAAAAAAAATACATACTTGTCTGACCGGAGCCACTGCAGGACAATTCCTGTTGTGCAGTATAAAATTGAACCTTGTCTCCTTGGCAACCGGCTGAAAGAAATCCATTAAGAATACTTGAGTTTCCCCTTTTTTGCATTTGAAAAAATCAATAGAGGACTAGGAGGAGACATAGAATTTTAAAAGCAATAATGAATCAATGACTTTAGCAACAGCTCTATACACTTATTAAGATTCAAATGAAGTGAGTGGCTGTGCAAAATAAAGATGACGACTATAATTCTTTCAACACATTTCCTTAGACAAAATCTCAATTGAAATCAATAGAGTGGATCAAAACCTGCATTCAATCATATTCCACTGCCATTAGAAACAATCTATAAGCTGCTTGAATAGGATACAAAAAGATTTTAGTGGTGCTGAAAAAATGTCAGGAAAATGCCTCTGTTGGATTCTATCTGCACTAAAGAATGGAAGGAACTCTTCACAGAAATGAATATCTGGAATTAGTTCTGCACAAATTGTATTACATTAACTATACTAAAAATCCCTTTCGGTGATTTGCAAAATACTGGTGGTGGACAAGAGAACCAAAATAAAAATAATAATAGTTTTAACTCTCATAAAATCATCAGAACCTGATATGGTGGTTTGACATAGATGCCCAAAATATATGGAGATTTTAAAAGAGAATATAAAAATCTTGCAAAATTTGGTCATTTTATTAAATCTCATCCGTTTTTAAACATTACTATTATTCTTTAATTTGGGGGTTCTTCCCTGAATCATCTTTAGTCATAAGCATCATGAGCAGGGGGATTGGACTAGAAGACCTCTAAGGTCCCTTCCAACTGTGTTATTCTGTTAGTTTGTTATTTGGAACAAAACAATATCCTAAATCCTACTGTTTAGATCAGTGGTTCTCAACCTTCCTAATGCCGCAACTCTTTAATACACCTTATGTTGTGGTGACCCCCAACCATAAAATTATTCCTAAGACCATCGAAAATATGTGTTTTCCAATGGTCTTAGGCGACCTCTGTGAAAGGGTCATTCGACCCTCAAAGGGGTCGCGACCCACAGGTTGAGAACCACTGGTTTAAATAGTAGTTGTTCAGCTTTTAAAAAATTTTCATTGGAACCAAAGCATGACTTCAGTAAATTATATCTTATTCAAATAACTGAATAATATAATGTAAGAATAAAAGATAGAGAGAAGCCACTTCCAATGTAATCACATAAGAACTGTACTGAGTACTATAATATAGATAAGTCTCATTTGCCTCATTTTGCAATCATTTGGAGTTACAACGCTGATGAAAAAGTAACTTTATATCTAATCATTGCAAATAACTTCACAAGTAAAAGAAATGAAAGCTGAACTAAGATCATAAGCATAGTTGTAGTTTCACTTAAGAACTGTTTCACTATAAAACTGAGTTGTTAGTCCAAACTGTGGTCACTAAAAAAGCACCTGCATTGCATTTTTGCTATGAACTACTTTAATTTCAACACACAAAGAAAGCACAATACAAATGAAGCAACATTCAAGGAAATAGCAACATACACACATTTTGGTCACAGTAGCACAAGTCATTCGATTAATGTTTGATCCAGAAGTCATCATTTGTTCAACTTATTCTAACTTATGTTGTGTTTTGCCTAGCGAGCAGTGTCAAATGTCAGTCTTATGATGGTCCTGAAGACCACTCATGATAGCTTGCATTTTATAATCTTTGCTGGCAATCATCCTAATTCTTTCAAACACTGGTAAATATAGCATCCCAACATCTTATCCACTTCAACATGGCAGACAATAATTATATAACAGCAATAAATTGGTAGATAATCCACTTTATCTTCACTCCTAATGTTTCCATCTTTTAGCCTCACTAACCAAAATCAACAGTTTTGCAATCAGTTTGCTTCAGAAACCTGTAATATAACTAAATCATCCCCTTTGTCCTTTCCTTGAACTCATTTGGGTGTTTCTAGAACAAACAGGTATTCAAGGCATTTATAAAGGTAGCATATTAAAGCCTAACTTAGACCTCAGTATGTGTGCCGGTATTCATGATCCACCAGTGAAGCCCTAGGCCAGTGATGGCTAACTTTTTTTTTTAATTTTATTTATATGCCGCCCTTCTCCGGAGACTCAGGGCGGCTTACAATGCGTTAAGCAAT
>JANHZT010002828.1:343276-353393 GCA_032468215.1 Stegonotus admiraltiensis | reverse complement strand
TTTTCAGATCTATTGCATTGCTTTTCAAATGTGGCCAGAACTGCACCTAGTATTCCAACGGCTGGAGTAACGTATAGGACTTACTACATTAGCAGTTTCTTAACAATCCTTATGCCCTTGTCAGAGTTGCTACTCACTGAGAACATCTTGATTTAGCTTAACATAGGGACTGCTCTGTGTTTTCCACAGTTGGATTCAGAGAGCTCAGACTATTAAATTATGTACGAAGGTAGACATTTTTGCTCCAGTGTGCCTCACTTACACCTTCAAATATTTAACCTGTGCCTGTGCCTGTTCATGTCAATTGGGTGGTTGCATTTGTCAGTCTAGACCAGAGTTTTTGGTAGGCAGTCCCAGGCCAATGAACTCATAGGCCCTGTTTCAGATTTGATCAGCAAGGGCATAATACTTGGTAGAATGGTTTGAGTGTATTTTTAGATGGGAGCACAGCCTACAATATTTCTTTTAATTTGAAATACCAGAATATAAACACATTTATATATAAGAATTCTTAAAAATCTATTTTAGTAACTCAAATGCCTAAAAGAAAACCAAGATATCTATTATCTTGTATTTTTGATGTTTTAAAAATTACTTTAGAACTATTTACTTTTGTTCCTTTTTTGTCAGTCCTATTAATTAAAGCATCTCTTTATGATCTAGAAAGCAACCAGGAAGAACATTAAAGCAGAGGAACAAAAACTATGATTCAAAAACATCTTCCACTTCTGAATGTGAAAATGACCATGGTAGAAAAATGAAGCACCAACAAAAAGTTAAACAACATGTCATCAAAGGCAGAAATTTAAAACCAGCCCCTCGTAAAAAATCAAGAAACGGAAATTCTAAAGTTAATTTGGTAACCCTTAGAGCTTCTTCACAAGAGGAGGAGGATGATGAGGATGAGGATGAACTTGAATCAGAATATGAAGTTGAATTTTTTTCACCAGAAGAAGTAAATAAAGCTCCTGTGTTTGTTCCTAAAGGGCTTCGATCTCCAAATCCTGTTCCTATGCACATTGAAGAAACAATGGAAGAGGTATATCAAAAATACCAACTAAAATGTTCAATTAATGCATCTCATTAGTCTTTTTGTGCCATAGATTCCTTTTAGAGTCAAGTGAAACCTGGTAAGACCTTTCTCAGCTAAAATTTAGTTAAAAGTTGGTGAAGAAAAGTTGACCCCGCAATTTTGGTTGTAAGTCATTATGGTTGTTAAGAGAGACATCCACCCAACTGCCTCAGTCACCAACAACAATCTCAAGTCTGTCCGTTGTGGTCATTAAGCGACCACAATGCAGGAATGCTTTGGGGGTGAGGAGAGGTCTCCACTCAGCACCCACAGACATGCAGAAACCTGCTGTAGGTTGTAAGGCAGCATGTGGGCTTCCTCTATTCCCCCTCCCCACTCCCATCCATGCCCAGAAGGCCCAGCAGTGTGCAGGCCTCTTCCCTCTCTTCCCACTTCCAAAAGGCCTAGCCTTCTTTCTGCCTTGCCAGACTTAACCTTCCCTTTCCCTGCACCTGTGATAGGCATGCCCAACTAATATGAAACTCAGCTAGAAAGTTGGGACGGCAATCTTCCTCAAGGCTAGAGAGCCAATCTTCCCTAAGGCCAGCCAGAAACTGCTGGCTCACACCCTACCAATGATCCCTTTAAAAACAAGATTATTAGAGCTACTTAAAGTACATAAAAGTTGTAAATCTGTCTGTAAGGACTAGTGGTTTAATCATTACCACTAGAACATTAGTAACTGCTCTATGCAGTTCTTTCCCCAGTTCATTATATGTGTCATTATGAGGGGCATTTAAGAATGTTGAAACTGCCTTTTAGATAGCTTGTTCAATTTTATATGCTCAGATAGAGACGTGCTTTTTCAAACTGAGTCCTAATAGAATAGAATAGGTAGAGGCAAGGTAATTCCCCAAATGATAATTTTGTGTATTCCAGTATAAGTAAATACAATAATGGGGACAAAAAAAGATCTTAGAAACATCTTTGTATGAACTTTCCACATGCATAGTTTAATTTATTTATTTTAATTTACCAAATTTATTTGCTACCCATCTCATGGTTCAAGGCAACTTTACTTTGCCTTTAGAATGAGTGAACAAGTCAGATACAGAATGGAAGAGAGTTAATGAATAGAACTGAGTTTTTCTCTTAAGAAAAGGGAGTGATGCATGAAGGAACGTCACAGTTTTGAAGAATTGCCTTTCTCTCCCAGACTATTGGTTAAACAAATTATCTCTTTTAAGAACATAGGTGAACAAAAGGAAAATAAAACTTGTGCAAATGATTAAAGGATAATTGTTGCCCTGTAAAATTATTATAATTGCCAATGCATTTTAATGTGGAAGCAGCCTTAACATGAATAATTAGCCTGGGAAATATAATTGTCAGCATAAGTGTATTTTGAGTAAACTTGGATTTTATATTTTATAGTTTGCACTTTTATTTCAAAGTATAACATTATAGCATATAAAAAGAGAATCAACTAGATTCTCTTGGACAATTAAAATAATCGTTGTTTTTCTCCATGACAGTTGGAGATATATGAGAATGTTGCAGATGAGCCATGTATCTCTCATGATCTAAATCTGTCTATTCAGCCTGTGATGCAAGATGATAGCAAATTGTACATCCCAGCAGTTGTAAGTATGCAAATTTTTCTTTTATGATAAAACATAAATATGTCTAAAGCAGAATGAGCATTAAGGTTGTCCTACTGTTGTCATTACAGCAACTGTTAGAAGCTGCAGTGGCACTGAACGAGTAGTCCTCAAAGTTCTGGCCATCACGATGCCCTCATGATCATATGATTGTGATTTCGGCAGTTGGCAACATCTTGCACTTATGATTATTGCAATTTCCCTCAGTCACATGATTGTCATTTGCGACCTTCCCTGCTGGCTTCCCATAAGCAAAGTCAGTGGGAAAACTGACAGAGAAGTTTGCAAGTCACTCTGATAAATTCCCCTGGCCTTCCTGTACTCACGCCACAGGACCCACTTCCCCAACTTCACATAGAGCAGAGGTCTCCGACCTTTCCAGCTTTATCAACTGGTGGGGTGGGAGAGGGGATGCATGTGCAACTCCATTTACAGAAGCGGCGAGTGTATGCGCCCACCACTCATCCAAATGGAGCTGTGTGTACTTGCACACTTGCTCGCCACTTGTGTGGCCTTGTTCCGAACAGGCTGTGGCTTGGTACCAGGCCGCAGCCTGGGGATTGGAGACCTCTGACATAGACAGTGTTTGTACTCCCAAGGCTCCCCCAGCCTCCCCATCCCTCTTAGGCACTTCCCTACTCCCCTATGGCACCCTCGAGTTCTTTACCGGAGGGTTCTAACACTTTCCACTTAACAGCCTGCACATCTTTAGGTTACAATTGCAACCAATCCCAATTTCCATTGTAAACAGACGACCACTCACAAAAGAGTTGATCCACCGAGATATTTGTAACAATTTATTATTGTAAGCAAATTATCTACTTTCCTGTTTAACTTCTCATCTTGCAATTGCTGCTGGCATTTACTTGCTGTTATTGATTGATTGATAGACTGATTGATCCATTGATTGAACAAGGTTCAATTACAAAGAAAGCAGAACTTTCATTCATTTGCCTAACATTAGTTATAATGTACTTAAAAGAAAACAGGGAATTGTGGTCTGCTACTACTATTATTAAAAAGGTGCTAGGGTTGTATTGGATTCATTCAAAGTCTCCCATTCTAGGTAAACTTTGGTTTGGTTATAGCATTATTCTTTGTAATAAAACTATTGATGGAAAAATAATGAGATTTTATTAGCTTTACTTCTTATCAGTATATTATCATAGGTTGCTATTGACCCCCAACATGTATCTCTGATTAATCCAGTCATTAATACCTGGATATTAGGCAAAGTGGTATAAAATTTACAAAACAGTGTGCTTTAATTATAAAATTGCTTAATATAATTCTCTGGATAAAGATATCCAGAGTTAAAATTAAAACTTATTTCTTGTCAACTACAACTGATTTTTTAAATATGTGAGATACTCAGAGTTTTATTGGTGATGGAACTGATTGCTTATCAAGATTGTTGTTGAGTATTCTTCAGTAAATAGTCTTGAACACAGTGTGGTTAGAAATACTGGGAAGGATGTAATTGAATTTATGGTAAACTGGGTCCATTGTCACTATTATATTATTTGATAGTAATATCACAAAATAAATTTGTTAGCAACTGTTTTTAGTATAAATATTTAGAATTATATCCATTCATGTAATGAAAAATCAAAGTCAGTTCATTTCATTTATTTTAAAATGTAGTCCAGAAATGTAGTAGTTGATTTCTTTTTTCTCTCTTTCAAAAGGATATTACACAAGAAGAACAAACAAAAGAAACAGGTACATTGTCCAAAATATTCATTAACAAGTTAATGGAGATTTCTTAAATTAAAAGTATAGCTTTTAGTTTACATGGTGTGTGGGTGGGTGTGGAGAGGAAGTTCTTAAATTCTTCTTCCAATGAATCAAGCATTAATCACTAAGGTTGTAATTCTATATCTACTTATCTGAGAGTAAATTCCATTGAAAATATAATGATATTTTCAATAATACAATATAAAGAAATGTGATAAGTTTGTTGATTTGTAAGCCTATATATTTGGAAACTTTTTTAGGAATTAATGATGGAAGTACTGAAGCAGCCATGACTTTACTTGCTATGAGAGATCCAGTGTTTCAGTTACGTACTGATATCCAAGGTATGGTCAATATTATCACATACAATGAGAGTGGATAGCCTATAGTAGCAATAGCACTTAGACTTATATACCACTTCATAGAGCTTTTACAGCCCTCTCTAAACAGTTTACAGAGTCAGCATATTGCCCCCAACAACCTGAGTCCTCATTTTACCAACCTCTGAAGGATGGAAGGCTTTTTAAAGTCTCCATAGCCCAGTCTCATTGAATCACAGCAAAGTTTCTTGCTATTTTTCTTCTTACTATTCTTGCAAAGCCTAAAATATTATTAGCACCTTTCAAAACCTGAAAAAAAGTTATGCTTTTGTCTTCTGTCTCTCTCATTTTTTCCTGCTGATGTGCAAGCACAACTGTTTTGAATAGTCAAGTAACAGTTTAATGATTTCATTTGATTTGCTTTAAATGCAGGAATGTCTCAATAAGGATAAACTGAATCTACCTGTTATCTTTTTATATTCAGGAAATGAAGTACAAATAGCAGTCCCTTCAGCAAATGAACCTATTCATTCAAATAATACAAATAATACAGAAGGCAACAGCAGTAAACCATCATATACTGAAGAATGCTTGGAAGAAAAGACAGTTGTGTTACTTCCAGACTCTTCAAAAACTACACTGGTTTCACCACACAAGACAAATAAAACTACCACAGATTTGGAAAAATCCTCACAGGAAACTAGAGTCTGCAGGTTTGTTCTGCTATATTACCCCAAACATTTTTAAAAATTAGGAATCCTACCAATTTTTAAATTTGTAAGTATTATTTTGATGATATGCTTAATTGTATAAAACAAATTTCCCCATTTCAGATTAATTTTTTTCTGCTATATTGTCTAACTTTTGGTGCACGTGCAATGAAAATGCAGAAATCTGCATTATAGATATTTTTATTTTAAAGATTTTTATAAGTTGCTCATCTATTAAAATGTGACTGTAAAACAATAGTATGGCATTATGGGAACTTAATTCAAATAATCAGCACAGTGAACTGCCAACAAACTGGGATTGCTACACAAAATGTCTGGAGGACAGTAATCTGCCTTAATTATTAATATTATTAGGATAATTAAATTCTAATGTTAATTTTCATCTGTTATATTCAGAGTGATAAACAGCTAAAAATCCAACTTTTGTTCAGTTCATATTTGAAGCTATCGTATAATATGCTTACATTATAAGCATATTATACACTGATGTGGAGCGTGAAAACAGTTCCTTAGCGTCTTTCCTAAATTCCTCCTTTAGTGATAAATCCAGATTACATCTAGATGGCAATGAAGGGGGATATTAAATTCTTTATTCTGGGATTCCGTAGCACAGATTTAGTAGTCCTAAAATTGTTTGCTAACTTTTCTGCCTAATAATATATTAAGAGCTGAGAACATGAGTGATCCATTTAATGACATTTTACTTTTGTCTGCAGTTCTGTATCTTTGTGTAAAAGAAATAAAACACCCAGGCCAGCAAGATTCAGACTCCCAAAGCCTAAACCAAATCTTAATAGTGGCTTGGTATCTACCAGGATTGTTTCTCAAAAACCTCTGAATCTAGGTTCAAATATGGAAGAATGTAAAGAAATCCAAAATGGTAGGTTTTTGAAGTTTATACCATAGAAAATTTTGAAATAAAATCTTATTGTTTGTGCAGCTTGCATATTTATAGCTATCAGCACAATTGAGAGAGGGTGTTATTTTTTTAAATCTACAGGCTATGCATAGTTCATTAATTTTTGTATTGTTGAAATATTTGGACATTTGTTTCTTGATTGCTAGTAGATTAATGATGAAGTCTAAGTGGCTTATAAAATTCTAGATCAGTCTATACTTTAGGTAACAACTAAGTCATCTCACAACTAAGCAAAATGTATTTTTTCCCACCTCATCTAAATAGTAATAATTTACAAACTTTTCCTGTGTATTCTAATATCTAAAGTAACAGATGACAAAATGTCAGAAAAACCTAGAGAAGAGCAGAAAGTTGAAATGAATCTCCAAATGGATGAGCAGCTTGCTAAAATCAGCACTATGGGACAATATGATGTACATTCTGTAAGTGCTGGCCCTGTCATGCAGGAAAATAATATGGAAAGGTATACATCCCACTAAAGTTGTATTTTTATTATTTCTCAAGTGTTTGGGGTGATGTTTCATAATACGTAGTAAATTGTTTTGTAAAACATAGATGTCTGCCTGGTGAAGTTCTCCAAAATACTGGGAATATAGTTATAAATGATGTTTTGCATTTTGTAAAAAAAGCAGTCTTCAGTCTTAATATTTAATATAAATGCTCTTAATTTTTTTCAAATAAGTTTAGATGCATGAAAGCAATGAAGTATCTTCTTAAGAGAATTGGAGTTCATTTCTCTTTATAAAGCACCATGTTCCTTACTATTTACAGTTCTTAAATTGTGTGGTGCCATGGTTTATACATAATGATTGTAAACAGCATGCCATTAATTTTAAGTTGGTATGTTATAAAAATATTCTGGAACAATTTATTGATAAATAGCATCTAGATTAAAACTATTTTCATTTTTTTGCAAAAGTGGAAACCCGATACAAGAGATTTGTGAAATTTCATCTGAGTTGACATCTCCAAAATGTTCTCAAGAAGCAGCAACTTGTTTATCTGAACCACCAGATAATCTCAACGTACAGAGTAATATCCACACTTTTGGGTCTGCTGAACACCAGTTTTCTGCAGCTGAAGTTGCACAAGTAAGAAGTGTTAATTAACCAAAATAGCTACATTTTCGAATGTAGTATAAAAGGAAAAATGTTGCTAAATAATATAAGTTTAAAACATTCATCATATTTTGGTTAACCATATTCTAGTTAAATTCACCATAATTCTAGTTAAATTCACCATAACCACCAAAATTCTGGTTAATCCTGCTGAGAGTTATATGTGCGTTTGTATAAATTGGATAGGTTGCTAATATTGAACTGTGAATTGTACACTTTAACTGCTTTTTCTTTTTATGCTTCCTTTCCAGTAAGCTATGACTTGTTAGTAAGCATTACTTTAGCACTGATATAAAATTGTAGTTATATTTGTTTTGAAAAGCCTTGTCACTGTTCTTCCAAAAAGTGTTTGACTTTCCATTAATGAACAAAGTGTTAGTGGAAAAAGGACATTTGGGTTTAGATGAAGCTACTGTAATTACAACTATTGAAGGAATATTGTTTTTAAATTATTGCATATTATTTTTCTGAGAAACTGCTGGGCTATAGTTGTTTCTAAATACTGTAAATGAAAGGCAAATATGCTGTATTCCATTCTTGATTAACAATATTGTATGTATTTTCATTTACAAATGATTTATGTTGTGTTCTGACACTTGCTATTTTTCTAGTTTGTTCATAGTTTTATTTATTAGGGGCTTTACTCTGCTTTCCAGTTTCTTTCCCTTGAATTCCTGGACAAGAAGAGCTTTATGTGATTTCTGACAGAATGCCAAAACATATGCAATTATTTTAGAGTTATATATTCTGGACACGAGAATTATTTGACATGCTGGATATATTCATTGTGATATTTTTATTCTTAGACTGAAGGAAACAAGAATGCCATCATTTCAGCAATGACAGAGATGAGTGCAGGTATGCTCTAATATTTAATTTTTTATCTGAACACAACCTTTATTTATAATTTAATTTTTCTTAGAGGACATTTTTGGGATTTAAAATAAAGTATTCTTGCATTTATCCTATTTGCATATTTCCTTAATGCTACCATTATCTGATAGAAGGGGAAAAGAATAATTATTGAGAGGAAGGAATAAAGTGAGACTTAAGTACAAGAAATAGAGTAATGAGAATGATCAGGGGACTTGAATGGCAAGAGAGAGAAAAGAGCAGAAAGACACAGCACGTTTGAAGCAGGTTAATATCTACAGGAGTGGTAAGCATATTTGCTTACCAGAATAACTTGGCTTATCTGGTTAAGCTGGCCTACTTTTCCTTACAGGATTTGCATTGCTCAGAAATGCAAACACATGGTGATTTAGAAGTAAATAATAAGTATATAAGAAAAATTGAATGCTTATGTTCTCAAGGGTTTACTTTTTCTGCTGTTTTTATTGATACTTTTGATAGTAAGAGATGACATTACAGATTTCGTAGATGCGGAGGAAGAGCCAGAGTTCATTCTAACACTGGTGGAAATCTCGCCTGATTCTGTGGAATGTAATAGTGTGCCTGCTGTGCTTTCACATGGTTCTGGGGAATTGCTTCCTCCACCGATACTTTTCACCTCAGATAATATGGACTCATTGGAACTGAGAAGAGATGAAAGGTAAGTGTTAAATATGAATGTAATCTTTAGCATTCAGGTGCTAACTTCTGGAACTTCTTAAAACTAGAGACTGGATTTTGAGGCTGAGATTTCTCTTGATATTGCCTGCCTGGCCTAAAATTCTACTTATTTCTTGGAGATTAACAATCCTTGGTTTTCTTGTCCTGTCAAGTGACTTTTGATACTATTAATCTTGGTATCCTTCTCAGGTAGTGGGCAGCACTGTGTTATGCTGTTTCCCTTTTCTCAGAGGCTGGTTGCAGTCGGTGTTTCTACCTGTCCAATCTGGCCCAGCAGGATAAGCATGTTTTGGGTTCTGTTGGCTAATGAATGCTAATTGTCAGGGTCTAGAAGACATGCTTTTTTGCTCCAAACACCCTATATTATGAAATATTCTCCCTCCAGTGATTAGGATGACCCTGACTCTGCTGGCCTTTCACAAGATACTAAAGACTTGGTTCTGTGCCCTGGCCTGGGGTCCTGAGGGTGGAAGGGTCCCATCTCCTGATTGTGTTAACAGCCATTAACAGTGATATATAGCTGCTGTATATTCAATTTTTTAATGTCTGAAGAGAATTTGTTTTTAATTTATTTTAAGATTGGTTGCCAGTCAGTGTCACTTGTGGAAATGGGTGGCCATGTAAATGGAATAAATAAATAAAGTCTATATTTCAAGGTCAACTCAATAAAGAATTCTTGTTTGCATATGAGAGTCTCTTAATCTTGGGAAGCAAACATGAAACTTTTTTTAGTTCAACATGTTGCCGAGGCCTTGATTAAATTGTACCTACTAAGATTAAATCCAATTTAATCCTTGGTAAGTACTTTTCTGGGGACAAACTAAAAATAGAGAGGAGACTTCGCCTTTAAGCCATAGGTACGTGTTAAATTTAATATTCTTTCTCTTGAAAGGAGATGTAACAATGTACAGATAGTCCTTGACTTACAACCACAATTGAGCCCAACATTTTCATTGCTAAGCAAGATAGTTGAAGGCTATTGCTTAACACATTGTAAGCCACCCTGAGTCTCCGGAGAAGGGTGGCATATAAATCAAAGCAAAAAAA
>JANHZT010002828.1:311497-326967 GCA_032468215.1 Stegonotus admiraltiensis | reverse complement strand
TGTACTGTATGTTTTTTATTTCTGGCTGTTCACCGCCCTGAGTCCTTCGGGAGAAGGGCGGTATATAAATCAAATAATAATAATAATAATAATAATAATTTAATATTCCAATCTATGATGTATTGATGAAATACATCTATCTACATACTATACATCTAACACATTCCAATCTATGAAATATTGATTGCTATCATATATTTCAATTTCTGCTACAGATACATCTAAAATTAATTCTGAACAAGAAGGTGATCTGTCCATAATTATGCTGGCTATTTCTATAGAATTTTTTTTTCTAAATTGCCCCCAAACAGTAGGAATAACAGAAATATAAGAAGAAGAAAAACTATTTTTTTTATTAAAAATCTTCCAGGTCAAAGGCACACTGTAATGTCAGTAGGGCAGAAGCTGTATATACCGTTGGGACTGCATCTTCACCTATACTGAGGCTGCTATAGAAGATGTCATTGTATATCTACATATGTTTAGATACTTGATTCTTTTTCTCTCCAACTTCTTTGCTAGAGTTTCTTTCTACTGTTCAAGTCTCACACCTGAGATATTTGGTGTTCTTTTTGTTTTGCCAAAAGTCTTCATTTTTGTGAAAGGAGTGGTATTGATTGCATTTGCACAATAGCAGGAAAGATTGGATTGGTATTACAAGAAGTGAAATTAAGCATTCATGAAATAATCAGAGAATAATATAAGATGCATATTGTTTATGCATGTCTACTTGGTAAATGTTTATATACATGGCAAACATTGAAATGATCAAAGACCTTGCCTGATAGGTGGTGGAGAGAAATCACGGAACCTGCACACATCAAGAGGCAAATTGTTACCTAGAGAAAGAGTTGACAGACTTATAGATCCTGGGTAGGTATTTGCTGATTCATTGTAACTGTTTTAACTTAAGATGCATACGTTTCCAGTTTTTCTGTTTTACTATTAGATGCTTTCAAATTAGCAGAGATGCTTATAATTTTGGAATCAGTTAAAATTATCATTTACATATACTCTACATTTTTAGTAATAATGTGTGTAGTGATCACTGTGACTATTCCCTGGTCAGAATTAGAAAGGTGGGCTAAAATTCAAAAATAAGTCAATGTTCTTTTAGAGTTAGGTTATTGTACTACAAACTTAAACAGTACATACCTGCCAATAATAATCAGGTAAGAATGCTTCATGTGACTAACTTACAAAATGTTCTTCTTTTTCTTCTAGATCGCCATTCCTGGAGTTCTCCCAGTTTGCAGGTTATCAGCTGTATGGTAATGAACAAGTACCAGCAGGAGGTATCATTACTGGCATTGGGCGAGTATCAGGGTGAGAACAGCTACTGCTATATTGTTGGTTTCATTTCTGCTTTTTACTGTGCCATTTTAATCTTCTTTCCTTTCTAGTATGAGTTATTGATATTCAGAAGTATTGTATCACCATTGTATATTGGCAGTTCTACTGTGCAGTTTGTATTGTTGAGAAATTATCAAGCCTTTATGGAGCTTCATGGTTAGGTAGCCCAGTCCCACCTTGTCCTTGCTGCCAGTGGCTGTTAAAAAGTGTAGTTGAACAAGGTATCTAGAAGGCCAGAAAACTTCATCTCTATATTAAGCCATCACTCCATATCAAACAAGAAAAAATGATTCAAATGAGGCTGGTTTTATTAGTACATTTGAAGAAGTTGTAATTTAATGTGTAGATGATTGTGCCCCATCTGACTTGGTAAACTACATGTTCTAGTAGCCCAGCCAAGGTTGTACCAGGCAACCAGGATGACCAAAGGTGAAGGATGCTAGTAGTAACAGCAAGAATGCCACACAATATCTGTCATGGCTGTGTAGTAATGTGTCTGCATAAAACACTGACAGATAATTTTCTTGATGTTAGAACAAGCAAGGTGTTAAAATAATGATTTAATTGTTTTATTGTACACCTGCCCAGAGTCCCTCTCTGTGGGACATGGGTAGTTCAAAAATGTGAAAAATAATATCTAAATAACATAGGTAGGATTATAGTATTAAGAAGGGTAGCGATAGTTGTCATTCAGCATTTTAGCTTTACAATATTCTTAACCTTTTTCTGTGTCTGGAATTGTCAGTTGCTCTGCTGGCTGGAAATGCTTTTCACTTATTTCATATGAGTTATAATAGAGCCTTTTCAGCTGTGTCTGATATCTTTTATATTTAAATGTTAGAGTATGTATAATATGGATGATTCATAAAGATTCTTCTAAGGAAAAGAAGAATCCTCTGTTTGTTACCATTGATGTACAAAGCAGCATGGTGAGGACCTGTTTAAGAGTTGTATTATATAATAGAATCTCTTACTAAATACATTTCGAACTGCCAATGTAAGCTTACATTTTAAAGAAAGTTTCATTAATTTTAATCACACAATTAATATTCAATGTTCTCAATTAACTAATAAAAACTGAATTTCAGAATGGAGTGTTTGATTATTGCCAACGATGCTACTGTCAAAGGTGGAACCTATTATCCAATTACTGTAAAGAAGCATCTACGCGCTCAAGAAATTGCAATGCAAAATCATCTTCCTTGTGTATACTTAGGTAAGCATTAAGTTTTGAGGCAAGTTTATTTTGTAAGAGACTATTGTTATGACACACAGTGTCTACTGTACCCAGCAATTGGCTGTAAAGCCACAATACTTTCTAGTTCAGTGGGAGAATATATAATACAAGTAATTAACAGCCTTATCTTTGAGTTGACAAAAAATGATTTATAATTGAGTGGAAACTAATGTAGGAAATTGAGTTGAACTGATTTTGAAAATCTGGAGTTGCAAGGATAATGGTTTGTTATAATGTCTGACTGGTCTGTTAATTTACTTATGATGGAAAACTATACTCAGCCAAGAGCCTGATGTGTTAAGGGTGGCAGGAATGATTTTTAAAGCCGAGAGCTCAGTATTTTTTTTTAAAAACAGAACAGCAATAATGAATAATAATATAATAACAGCTATAAATGATAGAGTGTACATAGAACATAGATAAATGTTTCTAAACCTTGGCAGCTTTAAGATACGTGGACTTTATATGCTGGCTTGGGAATTCCAGGAAATTAAATCCATGTGTCTTAAATTTGCCAAGTTTGAGAAACTCTGATGTAGGTTCTTGGATAAGCACCCCTAAACATTGACCATATTTCCTGGAGCTGAGTTAGAATTAGCACTTCTGGTTTGAAAGTTTAAACAATATTGTTGAGCAATAAACAAGGCTTACTGTCATTCATTATTTAGCATAACTTCCAAAAAATAAAAAATATAGAATAAAGATGCAGAAGTTGGATTTGGTATATACTGTCTTGTAGTTTGTGAAACAGTACAGTATTACATCTCCATTGTAATAGTATCTTCTAACTGTATTTTAATATTTTGTTTCACTGTTCAATAAAAAAATGGCAGTCACATCTAATGGACAGCTGAAAGGAATGAAAAGAAATGGCCTTAAGCAATCCATGATTACACTAAAACTGGCTAGCTGTTCCATCTTCCACCTGGGGTTCTTCTCTTTTTGTCTTCGTGGGATTCGGAGGTGGTTTAGATAAAGGATTATGGATTGGTGGTGAGGGGATTCCTTCATCCAAGTAACTGCTCGCCAACAGCACCTGTTTGCATTGTAGCAATGACGGTGGCAGATTATGAATGTTGGGCAGAGAAACAAATCTGCTTTTTAATTTCCTCCTCCAGATCTGTCTATGGTATTGCTTCCTCTAAGGAATACTTTTAAATAAGATTTAACCAAAATGCCAATTATTAATGCTCAATTTTTATTTGATCTTAGTTGATTCAGGAGGCGCCAACTTGCCTCGCCAGGCAGAAGTGTTTCCTGACCGTGATCACTTTGGTAGGATTTTCTATAATCAAGCAGTCATGTCCTCCCAAAGCATTCCACAGGTAATTTTATTTAAGAATGAAAGCAGAAAAGTATTGGTGTCAAAATCAGATATGAAGTTTATGAATACTAGTGGAGGGCATGTGGATCACTTGGAACTGAGAGCTGTGTAAATGGGTTCCAATAGTCATCTGTACTGTGAGACTGAAAAGTTATGATTTTTAATATCTTCAAAGCAAATATTTGTCAAGAATTCTTGATTCTTTGAACTTTCTCTTCAAACCGATACAGATGGTCTTCATTTAGCAACCACAATTGAGACCAGCAATTGGTCATTAAGTGTAGTAGTCTTTAAGTGAAATTGCAGCTGTGCTTATTATCTTATTTCAGCTGTCCTTTGCAAAGGTCATAAATGTAAATTAAATAAAGCAGTTGCTAAACAATGACTTTCTGTAACTTACATCACTTATATCATCCCATTTGGCAATCTAAGTGCCAATGTTTCTCAGATACAATGGTGGGATGATATCTAGGAATGCACCTTGGCAATGGATAGGAACAAAGACTGAGACTCAATATAGTCTATTATCAGAATTGAATTTCCAATATAAGTGGCCAAATTAGAGCAAACAGAAAAAAGAAAAATCAACTGGGATATTTAATTTTGGAAAAATATTCATAATATGGATTATATGGCTATGTGAATAGTGATGAATATGTGGTAGATGTAATAGAAAAAGATACAATTGTAGTTCTAAATAAGACATGGCATAGCAGGTTTCTCTGTGTGAAAAGTAAACATATTTATTGACTTTTTAAAAGATGAATGAATGAAGAAGGGACAACAGATAGGATAAAAAAGTCAAAATGGGGTCTGCAATTGCATAATTGAAGTCTGTCTATTTTAAACCTACATAATAGCATATAAAAAGGAGGATTGTGCAGTTGTCATCTAGCTTTTTTTACCCCTCTGTCCCCCGACAGAATAATGCATTGATCATAAATTTTTTCCCAGACTTATTTGGGAAGGATCATTAGGAAAAATTAAACTAATGGAAAAAAACAGCCACAGCCAATGAAGGAACACATATCTAAGTGTAAATCATTAATTTAAATTCTACTAGGAACATCCAAACATTGCAGGAAGAGATAATCTGTATCTTTTGAATCTCTATTTTGCCAGTTTAATAGAAATAGTGAGGCACAGGCTGAGATCATAGTAGAAAGAAAGTCCTGACAGTCACTTTGATGTTAAAACACAAGTGAAGGGGAAAAAAAGTTCCATCTATTATAAAGGTCAGAAGAATAGACATGCTCTTTCCATTTACGTAGGAGATTAAAAAATAGAGAAAGTTCAGGTAGAAAAATGTGTCACCGGGTGTTTTAACTAGGCATTGTTTTGAAATAATGACTAATTTACAGACAGTAGCAAACAAATGACTGAGTTGATTACTGAGGTCAAGAAGAATGACATTTTAAAAAGAGAGATCAGGAGCAAACAATCTCAGCTCCCTTGCTGAAACTGTCCTGGTAGGCTGGAGATGGATTTTATTTGTTTGTTTGTTTGTTCATTTATATCCCACCTTTATTATTTTTTACAAAGAATGCTACAAACATATCCAACACACCTTCCTCCAATTTCCCCTACAACAGCCTTGTGAAGTGAGTTGGGCTGAGAGAGAGTGACTGGCTCAATGTCACCAAACTGGCTTTCATGGCTAAGGTGGAGCTTGAACTCTGTTGCTTTCTAACCTTGGATTAGTTTAAACAGAGGCATCCTTATTGTGATTACCCATGATGTACTTGTGAAAGATTGTGCAGTTGGAACTGTACTGGGCAGGAAGTTTGTGGCCTGTGCCAAGGGTGGGTTATACTTACCTTTACTACTGGTTCGCAATGGGACCATGTGCGCTTGCTTTGCATGTGCAGAAACTTCCTGATAACGTCTAGATCAGTGGGTGGAGCCTCCCGCTGGTTTTACTACCGGTTCTTGCAAACCGGTCCGAACTGGGGGCAAGCCACCACTAGTCTGTGCTCTAAAAATCATTGTTGTTCAACCTGACAACTTTAAGATGCGTGGCCTTCAAATCCCAGAATTCCCCTCCACTAACTGGAGAATTCTGGGAGTTGAAATCCAAGCTGAAAAATACTGGCCCAAATGATCCCTTTCAGCTCTATGATTTTGTGACACAAAAGAATGAAACATTACCCACTAATTTCTTGAACTAAATACGAAATCATTCAATCAGAGCTTGAAGACGCGTTTTTGTTACACACTTTGCCATTTATTTTTCCCCCTTTACTGATGTGTTAAATTCCATTATATAGCAAATACACAATAAGAATGGAAAGCTCATTAAGAAGAAAAGTGATTAGGATCAGCACATCTAAAGGAATCAGGGTTGATTAAGTAATTCAAGTGTGTATATAAGTGGTATTGATAACATGGTTAAAGGTACATGAAAAGAACAAAAAAAAATTGGTCAAAAAAGAAATGTCCAAAGTAAAAGAATTCACAAGAGAGGTAGAATAATTCACAGAATAAGAAATATAAAAGAATCAATAATAATTTAGATTTTAACCATGACTGGATTCTAAAGTAGCTTAAAGGTAAGGGTAAAAGCTTCCCTTCTTCAGTCGTGTCTGACTCTGGGGGTGGTGCTCATCTCCATTTCTTAGCTGAGGGAACCAGAGTTGTCCAAAGATGTTTCTGCGGTCATGTGGCCAGCAAGACATCATCTGCAGTGCAGAGCATGTGACAAAACCTGTTACCTTCATGCTTTTGAACTGCTAGGTGGGCAGCAGCTGGCACAAAAATGAGAGCTTGCCCCTTCTAACTGACAAGCTCAGCTTCTTAACTGGTGAGCCATCGCATCCCCTTTTAAAGTAGCTTAGAAGAAGTCAAATTCATTGCAACAATATGATCTAAGATGAGTGGCTGCAATGTAGAGACCGAAAGAAAAATAGTTCATACTCCACTGTGCTGCTTTCCTGAAGTTAAAGATGACTTTCCAAAGAAATTTGGTGCCTAAAGGAATGTTGAAAAGTTAATTATGAACTTTTAAAATGATCTTGGAATGAGACACTCACAGGCATTTTAGCTGCTGACGGTTGCTGATTCTTGATTCTGAAGCAGAGATTCCATAGTCTTGTTCTAGCTGAAGGTTGAAGCTACCCCATTTGTACAATGGCGTTACCTCAGGATAATTGTTGCTTTCCAGAGTAGTCAATAATTTTGGTTTAGGGAAACACAAGGGAAGAATTAGGTTTGTTATGCATTAGATTCTTAGACTGAAAACACAAGGTGATACATGGATTTGATTTCTTATAAATCATCTTTCGTTTTTTTTCCCAGATTGCAGTAGTTATGGGCTCATGCACAGCTGGAGGGGCTTATGTCCCAGCAATGGCTGATGAAAGTATAATTGTTGGAAAGCAGGGAACAATATTTTTGGGTGGACCGCCATTGGTGAGTGAAATATTTTCAAAGGATTAGCAAAGGTTTCCTTTTTACAAACAGATAAATATTATATAACTGTATTGTAGGTTTCAATATAACAACTGGGTTTTGCAAAAATGAATATTTTGTTAAATACCAAAATATTTTATATGTTGTGGTTGCTTAGCATCTGGCTGATTCAGTAAAGCACACCCAGTAAAACTCACCAAGGTCAGACCAAGTTACTACTTAGACTACAAGAAATGCTAGGACTGAAAACTAGGCTGAGAAATTAAAAAAAAAATCACTTCTAGAAGGAGACAGTGACAAATCACTTCCCAATTGCTTTGTGAAAAATTTATGGAGGTGTCCATAAAGTCACTAGGATTTAATTTGAAGGCATCATCATTTTTACTTCTATTTTCTAGCTACTTCAACAGCAGAGTTGGGCTAATTTTTTAAAAAATCCACATTTTTTGTCAGCTATTATGGATTTGGATGTCTTCTGCATTTCTTGCAAATGGGGGAAAATCCTGGTGGTTTTTATAGTAGGAAAAAACATCTTGTAGGAATCCAAGGAATCCAAGGAATCATAGCCAAGCTGCATTTTAACTGAACATAAACTTGTCATTTAAGTGGTCTGCGTGAAATACTGCTTTAATTTTATATATAGAATGTCATTTTTACTTAAAGACATACAAAATAACAAATAGGGGAAAAATCTCAGTGTGTGGCCCCTCAGAGCTGACAGCACTAACCCATATAAATCACAGATAAGTAATTATTTTTGACCTTATTTGTTTGATCAATTAATATTTTTTGCCATTTTGCAATGATTTCCTAACTTTTTTGTCAGAAATACAGTTAAGTACTTTGTAATAATTAGTTATTTTAAATATAAACATTATTTCTAGATTTTGGGGAGGGAAATATATTTGAATGACATTTTTGCCCAAAATATATTGGCAGGGGAGGGTAAAACATGTATTTTGCATTGCTTTGTCTTACAAAAGTAGTTGCTTGATGTTGAAAGGGATAGTTTTCCTGTGCAAAGTAATCAGCAAAAGCAGACATAGAAAATCAATAACAATTCTTGGATAATGAAGCTCTATAATTTAGCACTTAATTAATCTGTTATTTAATCTCCTGTTGAAGTTTTAAGCACTAATTATGTCAGTTTGGAAAAATGGGAAAGAACTAGAGTTACTGATTAATTCTCAACATTTTTTTCAGCATCAAGGGCTTTTCATGTGGGGATATTATCAAATAATAATGGAAAATAAGGGCAAGCAGCTAATAAAAATATAACAATATAAATTGCATTTATATCTTCTTACAGATAGACAGATAGCAATAGAAGAAAATAGGTGTAGCTCAAGGTTGAAGTATTGGATCCTTGGTGCTTTCTAAGCTTGGTTATTTGCTTACAGACATTTCATTACCTGACTAGGTAATATCATCAGTACTAGAAGGGAGTTTGGTTTATTCCCTATTTATATACAGTAGCTTGCCCTGTTGGTGTTGAGTGGAGGTGTGGTTTTCTTCTTGACTCAGATATTGTTTTCTGCTTGATTGTTTGCCTGGTGTTAATTTTTGCTTATCTGGGTGTTGGCTTTTGGGGATGATTTGTTCTGGTCTTTTTCTTTCCTTCTTAGCTTTAAAACAGAGTGCGTGTCCAACACAACAGCACAAGTACATTTGGAAGTGCTCAGCTTTAGTTTTCATTTTTAGGTAAAAGCAGCAACTGGGGAACAGGTATCAGCAGAGGATCTTGGAGGTGCTGATCTTCACTGCAGGTAAAATAAGCACTTCTTTCCACTAATAGTTTGGATTGGAATAGCTTTTTGTCATGCTAGCTGTCATCCTGTTTTAAATGGTGGTGGAATTGTCTGCTATCACTCTCCTGGTGAAATACTGGTAGTCCTTGGCTTATGACCACTTCTTCATTGAAGTTCAGAGTTATGACAGTATGGAAGAAGGGGGACTTACAACCTTAGTCCTCAGAGTTCTGGCTATTGCAGTTTTCCTGAGATCGTGTAAACACAATTTCTGACATATTATAGTTTTGTATTTTAAATCTGCAGGAAATCTGGCGTAACCGATCACTATGCTTTGGATGATAATCATGCACTCCACTTGGCTAGAAAAGTAGTGAGAAGTTTGAATTACAAGAAGAAAGTTGATGTGAGTGTATATTTTTCTTTTATTAGGGATGTGTCAGAACTTATATAAAGATGCTATGCTGCATTATGTGTTTACTGGGGTAGTTCAGAGAAAAATATGAATTTAAAGTTGTTTCACTTCCGGCATGATTCAGCTGATTTCCTAAAGATAGATAAAAGTGTATTGCAGATTCCTGTGCACTTTCTTCTGCTCTTTTTTCCTTCCACGCCTTGAATGGTCCATTTCTGTTTTCAACTGCCAATAGCACAGTGCCATTATATGAGGGACCTGCTGTACTTTGAGAGATAATATATAATATATAATAACAGAGTTGGAAGAGACCTTGGAGGTCTTCTAGGCCAACCCTCTGCTTAGGCAGGAAACCCCGCACCACTTCAGACAACTGGTTATCCAACATCTTCTTAAAAACTTCCAGTGTTGGAGCATTCACAACTTCTGGAGGCAAGTTGTTCCACTGATTCATTGTTCTAACTGTCAGGAAATTTCTCCTTAGTTCTAAGCTGCTTCTCTCCTAATTAATTAATTAAGTTAATTAACTAATTAATTAACTAACTAATTAAGTTTCCACCCATTGCTTCTTGTCCTACCCTCGGGTGCTTTGGAGAATAGCTTGACTCCCTCTTCTTTGTAGCAACCCCTGAGATATTGGAACACTGCTATCATGTCTCCCCTTAGTCCTTCTTTTCATTAAATTAGACATACCCAGTTCCTGCAACCATTCTTCATGTTTTAGCCTCCAGTCCCCTAATCATCTTTGGGTTTTTTTTGCTTTGCTTTGATTTATTGCTCTTCTCTGCACTCTTTCTAGAGTCTCCACATCTTTTTTACATCGTGGCGACCAAAACTGAATGCAGCAATATCTGAATGCAGATTTTATAAGTATTTGCTACAAGATGGGTGGCATATAAATTTAATAAATTAATACATAAATCCCCCTTAAAGGTATTTTTTCCAGGGCTTGAATGATATCCATGTGATCCTAAGAATATATGAGTTTGTGTTAAGGAAATGCCCATACCCAAATCCCAAACCCCCAAATCATATTGTATGCTGGCAGAGATTGCTTAACTCACAAGATGTATTTTTTTAATTATGTAATTGCGGGCTAAACCACAGGAAACATGACCAGACTAATAAATTTGTCTGACTGTTCCCTTGGCTACATTTCTTTGCCTTGTCTCCCAAGGTCATTCCGACATAGCATTGCAGCTGCTGTGCAAGCCAGAAAAAGCTGTCAACCAAACCAAAGGGCTTTTTTGAGTTGGGATATGAAGAGCAACCTGCCTTTATATTACGCAAGGTGACATGGGAATCGGAGAGAAACCGTGCACTGGTAGATAGGAAGCAAGTAGAAAAGGGTAGTGGTGGAAACGAGTGGAAGTAGCAAATGGAAATATGGAAAGTGAAGGAAAGTACAGTACAGCTAGTCCTTGTTTATTGACTGCTCATTCAGCAACCATTTGAGGTTACTATTGTGCTAAAAAAGGAGATTGATGACTGATTCTCAAACTTGTAGCCATCGTATCATCTTGTGATTACCATTTGTGATTACCATTTGTGATCTTCACCCCTCGTTTCTGACAATCAAAGTCAGTGGAGTAGTTGGCAGGAAGTCACAAATTATGGTTGGGAGATATTAATGACCACAGGTGATTCGCTGAATAATCACAGTTGGAACTGACATGGTAAGCCACATAAAGCCACATGATGTTTCATTATACAGCTGCCTTGCTTAGTGATGGAGTTGCCATCCCAATTGGTTATCTATAGGCGTGGGAAAGGGCATTGTAGGTCACCCACCACCTTCCTGAAGGATGCATAGCCTAAAAACTGCACCTTTTGCTCTTAGTATAATGGTTACACCAAGTAGCTCTGACTGAATGTTAAGATTATTTCAAATTCAAATCAATAATCAAGCTTGGCTTATAAACCAGATAATATTCAACATGAGTCCAAAAATTGGAGCCTTGGGTGCTTGTAGATGCTAAATTTTGGCTTCTTGGGGTTTTTTAAATAAATAAAAGTAACCACAGATTGAGATCCTGAGATAATGTACATAAAACCTGGTTACATTTGGGTCATTTTAAAATATTTTAGGGAGCTGGTGGCTCAGTGGCTAAGACGCTGAGCTTGTCAATCAAAAGGTTGGCAGTTCAGTGGTTTGAATCCCTAGTGCTGCGTAACGGAATGAGCTCCCAGCTTCTGCCAACCTAGCAGTTCGAAAGCACGTAAAAAATGCAAGTAGAAAAATAGGGACCACCTTTGGTGGGAAGCAGGGGTGAAATCTAGCAAGTTCTGATAGGTTCTGGAGATCTGGTAGCTGAAATTTTGAATAGTTCAGAGAACCGGCAAATACCACCTCTGGCTAGTCCCAGAGTGGGGTGGGAATGGAGATTTTGCAGTATCCTTCCCCTGGAGTGAGGTGGAAATGGAGATTTTGCAGTATCTACCCCCTGCTATGCTCACCAAGCCACACCCACAGAACTGGTAGTATAAAAATTTGAATTTCACCACTGGTAGGAAGGTAACAGCATTCTATGCGCCTTTGGCATTTAGTCATGCCGGCCACATGACCACGGAGACCTCTTTGGACAGCGCTGGCTCTTCAGCTTTGAAACGGAGATAAGCACCGCCCCCTAGAGTCGGGAATGACTAGCACATATGTGTGAGGGGAACCTTTACCTTTACCTTAAAATATTTTAATTATGAAGTTTTAAAAAGAATATTTTTATTTTTTGGAATGATTGTGAACTGTGTGATGAAAATATGTGCCTGAAAAGATTGCTAACCCCTACTACAGCCTCTTACCTCCATATCCCACTTGTTTCAAACATTATCCCACCTTCCATCCACCTTGTTTGCTGAGGATGTAATTCTTGTGAAGTCATGTATTCCTTGAAATATGAGTGGTTATAAAACTCATGGGATAAAGAAAATACATATATAATCAAGAACCCCATTTTTACTCCTCTAATTTGGGTCTAATTGAATCAATAAACTTGATTTAAATATATGAATATTGTATTGGAGGTATCTGGAGGAGAATGGCAGTCTAGAATTAGAGTAAATTTAAATTTCATACTGAATATTGTCAACTTTTTAATCTGGGCTTGTAGAAAAGGAGAACTCGTAGTCAGTGTGCAAAACTGATGTATACCTGAATTCCCTTGTAATTCTTCTCTTCTTTTTTGGTACTTCCAATTATGTCAGGTAACAGTAGAATCCTCAGAAGAACCTTTGTTTCCTCCAGATGAATTGTATGGCATAGTTGGAGAGCAGCTTAAAAGAAATTTTGATGTCAAAGAGGTAAACATCTCTAAAAATGATTTTAAAAGATTGTGCCTAGCCAGATCCTTGCACACACATATAGTTGCATACAGGATATCCATGGGACTGCTTAATGTTCTCAATATGGGAGGCTAATCTGAAGAAAATCATATGAATTATGGAAGTTTGCTTTATTCTTTTTTTTGATCACTTTGAGAATGTGAGAGCCCAAGATAACACAACATGGTATAAAACTGTTTGTTTTAAGTATAGTTTATGAAACAAATCCAGATTCACACTTGCAGATGAGCAAATTAATCATGCCTTTTGGCAGTTCTTATATTTTACTTCTTTTTAAGTGGTTCTTTTGTCTTAAACATTCATATCTTGATCTGAAAAGACTTGGGTGAAGTATAAAAATCAAACAAGAACAGGAAACAAACCTCCATCCTGGTTTATATATCCCTTAAACTATCACCAGTAAGCCAAGAAACCTTAGTTTCAAATTGTGCTTACTGAACCTAAAACAATCCATCAAAATTATGGAATTTAGATCAGTGTAAAATGGAATTCTACTTAAGATTGTGTCGGTAGCTAGGTGCTACACCTGACTTTTCTCATTATTGTATTTCTAGCTCAGTTTTTGCATTTAGGAATAACGATGAATAAGACTGAGAAAAGAAGTACTGCCATATGTGTTCATCTATCTTTAACAGGCCTCTGCTGCTCCTGCTCTTTTTCAAGAGGCCAAGTTCACAACTCTTTACTACCAATTCTTGTCAAATTTGTTGACACAATTAATCAAGTCTTGAAGTGGCAGGTAATACGATTAGATACACATTTCAGCTTCAATTTTCCAAAGGCCAAAGTAAACAAACCGCTGCTCATGGTCACAGAGCAATCTTGACAGAGTGATCCAAGGTCTTTAGGTGCGCAATCCTAATACTTAGTCATTGATTGTAGCTGTAGGCTAGGAATATTGCTATATCTGGGGATAGCAGCAGCTCCAGAATATTAATGTAGTCTTTGCTTGCTTCCAAGGACATATGTTTTGAGTAATGCTTTTAGGTTACAATGAGTTTTAGTTTAATGGGTATATACTGTAGTTTATTAGAACAATCAAGAATATTTTTCTCAAAATGATGAGAAGTAAAACTGGCAGATCAACAGCAATATTTGTTTTACTGCAGTCATAATTTTTAGAAGATAATTTTAGCAGACTCTTTAGCATTGTAGTTCTTTGAAAGCAATTAAAATTTTAATGAAAAATAAAATGTTGGTCTTGTTTTTTTTAAATATTGCTAAAAAAGGCAAGACTAGGCTACCATTATTGTTTGTGTAATACTTTAATTTCCTACTGCAAGAGATTTTTCAGTTGTACAAGAGACAAATCACCTGAATTTTTACAACCATGTTTAATTACAAACAGATATGAATTTAATTTATATAATTTCTATATAGTTTTGTTAAATCTTTGCAGTTGAAATTGAAATGTGAAAACTATTCTAAGCCAGCAATATTAAGCATAGGGCAGATAAAAAGACTACATGTACAATAATACAGCAGTTATATCAAAATCTTGCAACCAGTTTCACTAATTGTATAAGTAATATCCCAAGACTGAGTCCTTAGTTATCTCATATTGGGCTTTACATACTGTGCACAGTGCTTAAGTGGTATATTTTACCTTTTTTATCAGTACAAATAAGTTATACTGAACTCATTCATTCCATAATCATAAATAGAAGGAGCCATTTCAGACAACAGATTTAAGACTACATGTGGCTTGGTAGCAAATGAGCACATACATACATTTTAACTCCTTACTGTCCTTGACCTCCCCTACCAATATTAGAATTACAACTGATTCCACCTTGATTTGTTAGCCTAACATGGGAATCACATGATTCAGAGCAGGATCACTTATTTGCACAGTACATTAAACATATTATGAATGGAGCTTCTGTAATTTTATAGCTACAAACTCTTGGGAGAGAACCTGGCCATGTAATCTGAGCCATATGCAATAACGTACTCTTGCTAACACAATTGTTTTATAATTGAGCAGGTCATCCGAACATAAAAAATTGACATTTCTTACAAACTGTTTTAAGACAATTGCATTTTTTCCTTAATTTTATAATGACACAGAAATGAAACGTGATATGAGCAAATACGTACTTTGCAAAGGAGCTTGTTATTAATGTCATCATCCAGTCCATTTTAGTGAGCTAGTTCGACTTGGACATGAACTATACTGTTAGGAACATGGATACAGTTTAAAATGTTATGAAAAACATCTCACTTTACATATTAGGTTGATATTTATTACAACAAAATGAGTTGCTAATAATAAATCTAACTCTCCTTTTTATTTAAGGTCATTGCTAGAATTGTTGATGGAAGCAAATTTGATGAATTTAAGGCCTTATATGGGGATACATTAGTCACAGGTATTATTTTTAAATTACAAAATGAAACTATTCTACAATATCATGCTTTGATTGAATTTATCTTTTCAATTTAAAAAGATTATATGTGATTCAGTGGTGGAATTCAGATTTTTTTTACTACTGGTTCTGTGGGCTTGGTGGGCATGGTGTGGCTTGGTGGGCGTGGCAGGGGAAGGATACTGCAAAATCTCCATTTCCACCCAACTCCAGGGGAAGGATATTGCAAAATCTCCATTCCCACCCCACTCTGGGGCCAGCCAGAGGTGGTATTTGC
>JANHZT010002828.1:222120-235182 GCA_032468215.1 Stegonotus admiraltiensis | reverse complement strand
CTCAGCCTTCCATCCTTCCGAGGTAGGTAAAATGAGGACCTGGTTTGTGGGGGCAATAAGCTGACTTTGTATAAAAAGAACACTGCTTGGGGGGGCCAAAAAAGCCCTACTAAGCAGGTATATACAAAAGTATGAAGGCTATTGATTAATGCATTGCTTAATGCATTGTAAGCCACCCTGAGTCTCCGGAGAAGGGGGGCATATAAATCAAACTAATAAATAATCAATAAATAATCAATAAATATGCTGCCCATCTCACTTAGAGGAGACTCTAGGTCAGAGGTCTTCAAACTTGGCAGCTTTAAGACTTGTGGACTTCAACTCCCAGAATTCATAGCATAGTTGGCTGGAGATTTCTGGGAGTTGAAGTCTTAAAGCTGCCAAGTTTGAAGACCTCTGCTCTAGGTGGTTCAAAATCAATAACAACAAGAAAAAAAGGTTGAAACTATATGGAACAAAACTGTGACTGAATCTAGATGTTCTGATTCCAATACCACGAAGCCTCCTCCTCCCATAAGGTAACAAGAAAAACAGGTCATGAAGAGGATCTGTAGCATCCCAGACTATACTGTGGATGAGAAGGAAGTGAGCAAGATGACATTAAGGTGATGCTCATTCATAAAGCAAAGTTAATAAACTGAATACTGAATTTACAATGTTTTTCTCAAACAGCACTCCTGATGGTATTTGTAAAATTTGCATTAGAGGCAAGAAAGGGAAAATCCTTGCAAGAAATGTTCATTTAAAGCACTTAAAAGTGTTGCAGGGTTAGAGGGAATAATTTGTTTTGTAAATGTATTAGGTGTGAAAGAAAATAATTGGTTACCTTGTTAATATAGCCCGCATGATGACTTTGTAGTGCAGTGTGTTTGTAGTCCTTAAGAGTAATGATGCTGCCTAAGCATTTTTCCGGCAGCTGTCGTGAGTCAAATTTCCTGGCTTGTTCACTGCAATAATTCAGCCAGTGGCCTCTTTCTAATGGTTTATAATGGACAACATCCCCATTAAATGTATAGCAGAATATTGCCAAGGATTCATTTTTTATCTTCAAAGAAAAGAACTCAAAGAATGTTTCTAGCATACAGTGTTAAATATATCTTTTTCAAGGCACAATTTACAAGTTACAATAAATGTTGATAAATGCAGATCACTTATTGAGAGACATAAAAAATGAATCTCCTTTATTCGTTAACAGCATGCATTTTAAAAACCATAAATTTTTCATCTGCAAATATGGTGCTTTGAATCACTGTAGGCTCAGAGGAAATGTGCATGCCATCATGGTGTGTGGGACATCTCAGGAATATACAGCATGCACAGTCTGTGCAAGCCACCATTAAACACAAACCTAATAGCTAATATATGTAAACACATCTCCACTTTTTCATACATGTTAAGAGGGAAACGTGTGAGAGAAGGGATATTGAAATCACTGATCACTATACTGTCAGGTGAGCTGCTCTAGATAATTAAGTGTGTCTTGCAGGAGTATCCATAGTATGAGGTCAAAAAGGGTCAAGATGGTGGTCACAACTGCACAAAGCCCCTACCCTTTTGTAGTTCTATTGCTTTTGGTTGATTGGATCTCCTAAGCCTATCTAGTAGCAAGAATCAGCATGAGAACTTCTAAGCAAACATACTCTGGCTGGCTGGCATGTGTACTTCCTTGTACATTCACTGAAAAAGGAGGTAGCATCAAGGGAAGCAGACATAGCATTAATTCTAGTCCATGGGTGTCAAACTCACGGTGTCACATGGCCGTCACATGACATTTCATAACGTTTTCCCCGTTTGCAGAACTGGAGTGGGCATGGCCTGCACTTGATGCATCTGGCCCACAGGCTGCCAGTTTGACAGCCCTGCTAAATTATCCCCACAAAAGATTTTTGAATGGTGTAGAGTACACAATCAGCTTCAGCCCTGATGAGATGGTGCCTGAATAACTTTCCTTGTTCTCCTGCCTTAAGCCCTCCAAGAAGGATGATTTCCCTTCTGGACATTTTGATCTGAGGTAAGTCCCCAGAATTTGCTGATAATATTTATTGATGGGATATGATACTGACAGACTTTGAAAGTCACAAAGTTTGTGATTTTAAATACTTTGATAATCAGACAGGGGATGAAAACCCTGAAATCAACACATTTTATCTCTCTAAGCTCAGAAGGCCCTTCTTTTTTCATTCAGTGAAAAAATTCAGTGGGTGTGGGAGGCTCATATGAAACAGCATATTCGCTTTGCAGAATCCACATATTATGATCATTATCACTGGAACCAGTTATTGCCTAACTTAGATAAACACAGACACACTATACTTGATGTGTCAAAAGATAAATAATACCCAGGCTTCAATCATTTGTCTCAGGACAATATCCATTCAAAGTATCATTCTTCTGGATCTTACAGTATAATTGTCAACACAAAACAAAAGCATATTCATTCCAAACTGCTATTTTGTTTATTTTGTTATAAATTTGTTTAGAAATGCATATTGCTTTAATGTGTGTGTATCTGTGTTGAGACAAAATTCTTCACAGATATCTAACTTTTTACTGTGTGTTTAAAAAAAGGAATTGCAACTTTAGACAGAATTTCTCAGGTACAATGGGTTCAAAATATAAATGGCTGCATTATCTGTAATAAATAGTTATTTGATAGATTATCAAAGGAGCCTATGCTTTGGAAGTAACACTTGCTATTTAGAATAAATTCTTCCCTACCCCCGAACTTATTTTTAATGTTAAACTGGAGAAAGAGAAGAAGAAAAATTCTGAATAAGAAAAATACAGATGCTTTTTCCATACAAAATATTCCATGTTACAGTAAAATATTGGCGTATAAAATTGGCTGAGCTTGGACAGGGGGGGCAACTATAAATACTTACACGGATTATTGGTTAAAAGAAGAAAAGACTGAAATGTTGATTTATGGATTTGGAGAATAAAAAGGATGAAAAGGGGAGGGACAGGAATTCCAGAGTAAGTAGAAAAAAAAGGCAGGTGCAATTACTTAATAGAAAGAAGGATGGAAGTCATAACTGTATATTTTAATTTTTTCCCCATTTTTTCCTTTTTGTTCTTGCCTTTATTGTATTTAAAAATGTAATAAATAAATGAATACAATACTATTCAAGAGCAGGCTAAGAATCTAAGGTTAGTAAAGTTTTTTTTTTTTAAAAAAAGAAAAGAATTCAATTTAGGCTGTGGGTCTGCCCTGCTATATCCTGGGGGAATGACCATTTTTCAACTATGGCACATGCATTATTAGAAGTTCAAATACACAATACAAGTCCTTAGCAACACAATTTAAAAATGAAAGTAAAATATTTAACAGGGCTTAAAGCTATAAAAGTGAAAGTCAAATGAAACAATCTATCAAAATGGATTCAATTGCAATCTGAACAGAAAAGAAGTAAAAGAAATCTGACTTAATCTGTCATTTCTATTCAAAGATTAACTAATTTGCAAACAACCGTACATCGGAAATGTTGCATGCAAAATAATAGTATCTTTAAAATATTATAATATATTAGTTAACATATAACTATAATAAAATATTGTAAGTAAATATTACAATGTGCTTCTCATTCAACAAGGTGCTTCAGTGTAAAGATTTGCCTCTCCTGAACTCGGCATTTTTACAATCACACATTCTGTCTCCCAATTCTTGTCAATCTGTTTAAAAATGCATCTGAAATTATTTTGATTCCTTTCTGGTCAAGAAATGAGCACAACTCTGTGAATAAAGGTTACTGTGAAAGAAAGAAAATATAACTGGAGAGGAATGATGGAGAAAAGCAGTTCAAATAATTGTGAATCTCTTGTCAACACAGAGCTCTCCAGAAACTTCTCTGGATGCATTCTTAGACTCATTTCCAGCTTCAGCTAGCTGGAAGTTTGGGTTTTAGCCTGTGTGAGGCAGCTATGATTTGCCTTGACAGGCACTTCTTGCTGATTCACCTTGTCAAGTTGAAAAGGTTATCCATTAACATTTCCTCCAGTTATTGCAAAGTGGTGGAGGCTTGGCTGACTACAGTGAGAGACCATGTCACTTCAATCTTAGAGGAGGTTGCTTTGCTTCATGAAGGAGTTACAAAGAAACATTTCCCCAATCTTTCTTTCTTGAGGTACTCTTATCTGCATAGCCCTGCTGTGGGCCATCTTCCAAAAAATCACACAAAATTTCATGAAAATGACAAATGTCATCATAAAAATTGCATGACATTCATTCTGCAATGAAAGATTCTGCAATGTTAAGGGATGTAGCATTATATTGTCTTCATTGCCTGTGATGAAGTGAAGACGAGGAGGAAGAAATACATGGAACCAACTGCTACTATCACAACATTTTGCAACAAGTTTTACAGCATCAGAATGAGATCTTTCCAGGAAGAGAGGTTTACAATTCAAGCCTTATTGCAGGTCAGCCCTCAACAATTATATGGGTCCAAATGGTTGGATGCTGTTCTTGATCAGCAATTCCTTTTATTCTGGAACTGGAAAACACTGAAATGTGCCATTAATTTTTAATGCTGCGTTCCAAAAGAAGAAAACTGAACAACTGAACTGGGCTATGGATGCCGGCATCTCATGATCTAGTATCCCCACCACTTCGGATGCTTACTCCCTCTGAAACGGTTCGTAATCTTGGTGTCCTCCTTGACTCACGGCTGTCATTGGTGGATCATCTGACAGCCGTGACAAGGGGGGCTTTTGCACAGGTTCGCCTGGTGCACCAGCTGCACCCTTTCTTAGACAGGGATGCCCTCCGTACAGTCACTCATGCTCACATTATTTCTCGGCTGGATTACTGCAATGCCCTCTACATGGGGCTGCCCTTGGGGTGCACCCAGAGGCTCCAGCTGGTCCAGAATGCGGCCGCGCGGGTTGTTATGGGAGCTTCCCATTACTCCCATGTAACACCACTCCTGCGTGAGCTGCACTGGTTGCTGGTTGTCCTTCAGATCTGCTTCAAGGTGCTGGTACTTACCTATAAAGCCCTTCATGACATGGGCCCGGGGTACTTGCAAGACCACCTCCTGCCGGCCTCCCACCGCCCAGTGCGCTCACACAGGACTGCCCTCCTCCGGGTGCCATCGGCTGGACAATGTTGGCTGACAGTTCCCAGGATGAGGGCGTTCTCTGTGGTTGCACCGACCCTCTGGAATGGGTTACCCACTGAGCTTCGGACGGCCCCTGACCTCCGCACTTTCCACACCGACCTGAAGACATGGCTTTTTCAGCAAATTCCCTGATCTGCCCTGAGGTTTTAATTGTTTGGGGCTTTTAAATTGGCTTGTTGTTAGCATTATTTTATTGTTATGCTGTTTTTATTTTGTGAGCCGCCCCGAGTCCTATGGGAGAAGGGCGGCATATAAATTTGGAAAAAAAAAAGGGATTGAGGGAGATCTGGCTCTGGCTAGGTGGCTCAGTGGCTAAGATGCTGAGCTTGTCGATCAGATAGGTCGGCAGTTCAGTGGTTCTAATCCCTAGTATAGGTCTCCTGCATGAGTAGGGGGTTGGACTAGATGGCCTCCAAGGTCCCTTCCAACACTGTTACTGTTCTGTTAATCTAGTGAAACATTATCTAGGTTTGTACACCCACCATAGTTTGGTCACTTGATTGTAGCACCAAGAGGTAACTGTGCTTGGGTTGATTCCTTACAAGTTTTACAACATTATAAGTTTTGCTCTAAACTAAGGCTGTCAAACTCATGGCCCATGGGCCAGATGCGTCATGCCCATGCCCAGTTTAGCGAAGGGAGGAAAAGTCATGATACATCATGTGATGATGCCATGATGATGCAAGTTTGACACCCCTGTTCTAATCAGTGGTTATAGGTGGTGTAAATAAAAGCCTAGCGGAAGTTGTTTAAGTATAAACCTTAGTATGTCATTAACACCAATTGACTGACCTATTCTGGGTTAGAAGTGATTAACCTGAGGTAAATCCTGCAAAAAAAAGAAAAGATAACTCATGGCAAGATAATTCAATCTCTTTGGTTAACTCCATAACTCTGACCTTACATGAGGACTGATCCTATAAGCAGAGACCTAATAGGACCTTTTGATACATCAAAAGTAATCTGGATAAGCTGATCTGGACAAGTAGACAGTGACTTTTCTTCTCCATTGCAAGAACTCTTTTTCTCCTCTGTATTCCCTTTGGTTTTGAATCCCAAAATACTGATTTCCATTGTTCATGTTGACAACACCAGGTGTGCTGCAGAGGTGTGACTTTTATAGTGAATGCAATTCTAGTCTGAACCTGAGAACTGTATGGTGTTTCTTTTAAATCACCGTAATCTTTCAGATAAATATGTGATGCAGAGTACAGAATTAAGGGACAGAATACAGTCTTTCATTTTTGATATAAATCTGTTTTAGCCTCAGATGTAGAACATTGTAATACATTCAGCTTTTCATTTAGCTTTGAAAATGAGTTAGCTAAAGTAATTTTATTTATATTGGACATTTAGAAAAAGTTTGCACTTTTGAAAAACACTTTCTTTTGGTGGTTGCAGAGACAAAGTAATGATGTGATGATCTCCGTAACAACACAGAATTGAATTTTCAGTTGTTTGGTGCGGGGTACTATGGGGCCTTATTTTCTGCATGAATGGGGTTATTCCTATTTGGGCAGGGGGTTGGATTAGATGACCTTCAAGGTCCCTTCCAACTCTGTTAATCTAATCTTAATGTAATCTAAACATGTCCAAAGCTTAGTATATCTATTTCTTACCGTTTTCCACTCAAAATTGGTGGGCAATTCTATCTCTATAATTTGACGGACAGCCCCAAATCTCCAGGAACTGTAGAAGTTTAAAGGAATAAAAAGGATTGTTTGAGGGACATACTGTAAGTAAAATAAAAGCCTCAATAAATTAAGTATCTCATTATAACGTAATAGAATACAATGCCTAAAGGATTTTTATTTTGTGTCCATGATACAAAATAATAAGCAAAACAATGCGTGTTCCAGTGTGTATTTCTTTTACTATATTACAATAATAATAAATTGACTGAATGTTTTTACTTATGTCATTTGGCTTAACAGACCTAGTTTCCTTCCCTGTCAATTAATAACAAAATACAAGTTTGATACTATAAATTTTAAAATTAAAAACTAATACTTTTTGCAATTTTAGTAACAAATGTTTTATTTCTTTAGATATAGAAAAGTTGTATTCGTTTTTAATTGCCTATATTTTTTTGCGATGCATCAGACACTAGGTTAGAAACATTTGGTATGGATTATGCATTCTCAAGCATTTTTGCAAAACTTACAGAAAAGGACAATGAAACCCTGTAAGATTGATTTTAAGGGTAACTGATATATTTAAAGGAAACCCACACGAGCTGCCACTCACAAGCATGTTTTCTACCCAGTTTAAGTGTAGCCCATATTGTGGTCATTAATAGGATCTCTTCCAAATTTTGAGATTACAAGAAGAAGCGAATCATCAGCATCTTGATGTGCTTCAGATATTGTGTCACCTTCTATTAGCCACTTAGCAGAAAACTCCATTAGAAATAACGTCTTTTCTTTTTTCTTTTCTTTTCTTTTCTTTTCTTTTCTTTTTAACTCTTGTTTTTACTCTACTGTTACTTTGCTTTATTCTGGTATAATTTAGTAGAGACTCCCTGAATATTTACTACTCAGCAAAAATTTATAGAAATAATTTCAATCAATCTACAGCTTTAATTTTGGTTTTGACAGACTCCTACTATAGAGGATATATTGCCTCACTCGCTTTGATTTCCAGACAGCAATTAGCGAGACGAAAGTTTTTTCCTTCTCATTTTTGAACTCATATAATGCCTTAGAGTTTGCTGCCAAGTGTGTGTTAAGCATTGCAGTGCTTGCCCTTCGTATTAGAGTTAGCAGTATTTGGAAAAGGATGAAAGCCAAGACGGATACAGTTGCTGCTAAGTAATGAAATGCTACATGCAAAATTCCTTACAGGAAGTAAGAAAAGGACTGAAAGAAAAAATGAAACAAAACAAGCTGGCTTGCTGTTTTCTTTCTAGCTTACCTGTGGGTTTTTTTGGAGGCAATTCATTGGTTCTTGGATGTTGGGTGAGATCCAAAATCCATTTCTATCATTCAAGGACTGCACCAGAGTTTGCATGACATGTAGAATGATTCCATTTTGGGAAATTCCATTTCAGGAATTTTAAGAACTAAATAAGTACATCAAATACATATATACAAGTTGGCATCATTTAGCAACTGCAATTGGGATCTGCAAAGTAAGTGAAGCTAAGTGAGAAATCATGTGACCATGAGTGTGCTTAATATCTTACTTTAGTTTTTCTTGCTTTAAAGACCTTCAAAAGCCAGAAATGCTGGCATTGGTAGCAAAGTTACTTTTTCATCACCATTGTACCTCCCAATAGTTGTTGCCTGAGGTGGTTGCTGAGAACTAACTGCAAAAGGTACTGCATTCATTTTGCCACTTTAAATGCCCCTTGCTGTAATGCAAGAAGGAGCCAATTTCATGCCACCCATCAGAGACAACACAAAAAAAAATAAATGCCTGGACGACATTGTCTAACTTCTGGGTATTTTTAGTTCATAATACTTTGTTCTACCTTCATCTCCTATGTATGAGCTTGCAGATGGTATTATATTACTGAGGCTTAGGTAGGTGAGGAAGAAGAAGAGAGTGTTCTTCTCTTTTCCTCAAAGGAAAAAAAAGGTGCTCATTGGGGCATTGGATTTGACATTAACCATGAGTTCAGGACAAGGAGAGACAATGTGGAAATTGATATCCAGGGGCCTCTGTTTTTTAGGTAACCATATTGGAAGCTTCACTGTTGAAGGGCTCTGTTGACATTGAGGCTACTGTTCTTGTGCTGTTTTCCATTATGCATAGTGACATCCCTTCCTGAACTGCTTGATCTCAGTTTTGGTCCACCACCGCAGTTTCCCAGACTGATGATTCTGGAGGATTTCAATTTACCAGGAGAATATCAGAGGCAACTTGGGAGTTCATGGACACTATGGACCTATCTCAGGCACCTTGGCTTTGCTTCATATGTTGGGACATATATTCATTTTGGTTTTTGTCACTGACACAACATGAACTAGGGGGAATTAATATATGTTGTTTGTCATGATCAGAACATTCTGATTGCTATAGTGCTGACTAGTTCCACTAACTTTACAGGGAGGAGGAATAAATTTCATTTATTCATGATAGGCACCTAATAAACCCATTTGGTTTCCAGAGGGTACTTAACGTTTTTCCTGAGACTATGATGGTCTGTTCTGACAAGACTGTGGTCACTTCTTGGAATGTGAAGGTAGTACCATCCTTAGTCAAGATTATAATTAGCAATCTCCCTCTGTTTGCTGATCCATGGAAGTTCCATGATTTATTGATTAACTCCAAAAATGAAGCAATAGATGTCTATAGGAATGGTGGAGGAAGACAAGGACTGATTTTGACCAACCATCAGGCAGAGAACTGGTTGAAGTATGTTCCATGGTAATAAAAGCAGCAATATTTCTCCAAGCTTATTTCATCTGTAGCATACACTCTCTTCAGGAAGCAGTTGCTCAACTCAGCAATTCTGGAAAACTGTTACTCAACTTCCATTATTGAGGTTGACTATTGATAAAGATGTGTCTGTGTGTGTCTGTGTGTGTCTGTGTGCAGTTATAGAGATCACTGGAGAAAGCAAATTCTCTGGACCTTTTTTGGTCTGGTACAGATCCAAGTACAGAATTTAGACAACATTGATTACTATGTGGGTGACCATCCTGGTCCTGCTTGACCTCTCAGGTGGTTTCAATAGTATTGATCATGGGAACTAGGAGGCACTATTTTATGGTAGGAGGCTGCCCTTAGGAGGCTGTTCCAGCCAGTGGTAGTTTGAGGAGTAGTTGAACCTCAGGGTCATCCACTGTAGATGTGCCACAAGCTCAATGCTCTTTCTTCTCTTATTTAATAGTTACATGAACCCAGAAGCAGGGTATCAGGTATCATTATCAGTCCAAACACAACAGATATGGTTAATATTCTTTCCTGGTACATGGAAGCTAGTAGGGACTAGACAGGGACAAACAGGACTAGACTTTATTCCAGCAAGTTGGCATTCAGAAGATTTCTGATTCCAACAATATTCCATTTTTCTTCCTCAATGGGGGTTGCATTTACCCAGGCAAAGTTGATCATAATCTATAGTAGGTGTGTTCAGTGCATCTGGAATTTTCCCTAATTTGTGCCGGTAAAGAAATGGGAAAAAAACTAGGCCCTGGTGGGGTACAATACAATGTTGTTAGGTTTGGCTTGTGATAGAACACTGCACAGGTCACTCTGTGTTGCAAACCTTTCTTGTAGAAATGTTCCACTACATGAAAAGTCAGAATGCTTCCTGCAAAATACCTTCAAGCAGTATGTTTTGAAACAGCAATAAACTGGATAATCTCTCTCCCTCTCCCTCTCTCTCCCTCTCAATATGTATATGTATATGTATATGTTCATGTTTATGATGTATGCATATGTATATGTATATGTATATGTATATTCAGTCAACTGGATGAAAGCTGCAAATCTCTTATCTTTTAACAGAAAAAAATGTTCTCAATTCCCATTTTACAGTCTAATAAATATGGCATAAAAGGGAAAATGAATGAGTAGGGAATAAAAAAGCTACATTGTAGGAACACTTTGGCCAACAATCGATCTCTCTTTTGTTATGATTCTACTCCTGGAAGAGGTCAATAACTAAGAGGCCCTAAATTGCTTGCCTGATATGTGAGGCCAAATCATGTTCTCCTTCAGATCTGAAGACTCAAAGCAAGGGCAATTCTCTATGCTGAGGCAATAACTGTGACTTTCTTAGCTTCTGTCATTTGTCTTTTAAAAGAATTGTGAAATAACAAAAAGCAGGATAGCTAATCTGCACGTTTTCCCATTGTGCAGAATCTAAAGATAAATTTCTACTAATGCAACATCAAGGCCACAACAGAACAAGCTCAGCAGGCAAAAGTGGACCTGTACGCTTTCAGCACATACTAAACAATCATAAAAGGAAGATGACTGCTGTCATAAACAGAATAGGAAACCATTCATGTGCTTTTCAGGGAAAATGTTGAGACCTTTTCTCCCTTTCCACTGGGTGGTAAATAATAAAACAAAAGCAGAACATTGTAGCATACTGTATAAAAAAGAAGGAAGGATGATGTTAACCCTATCTTTAACAGTGTGAAGTGCCTGAAAGTCATTTGGTAGGCTTTTACACCAAAATTGTACTTCTTTCTATTTTTATTCACTGTAAAAGAAAAATATACTGAACAGCATTTCAGCTGGATTCAGTAGGATTATTCAAAGGTTCAGACTATTTTTGAAAATATGTCCAAAGTGTGTTTTAAATTATATACACAGAACCACATATATTTTTATGTTCCTTACATTCACTTTTAGTTGGGCAACACAGGAATGTTTATTGAAATTTACCTATTATTTTGGGCATAAATAAGTATTTTCTAAAATATATATATATATTTTTTAAATGAATGCAATTCAGAATGAATGTCCAATATAAGAGAAACACTGAAGAAGTAAGGTCATATAAAGATAATGAATTTAGGAATAAATTGCAAAACAAATATGTGAAGTAAAAGTGAATGAGTCAAGAGAAAAAGGAAGAGGAAGATTGAGAAAATTGTTGTTGGATGGAACTGATGGAATCCCACAAAAGAAGTAATTTATGCAAGCAAAAGACAATGGATGGATGTGATACAAACAGAAGTGGTTTGCAAGGATGGAAATGTATAGGGAATGGTGATACTCAAGAATAATATTTACCATATTTTTTCTTATCACAATCTTTAATTTTCTTTGCTTACTTTTTTACTTGTGCTTTGCATAACATTTCTTTTCCCAAAAGAAAATAGTGTGGTATGTAGATATCTAAGCATGAATGAAAAGGTACAGATCTCTTGATTATATTTACATGGATGGCATGTAAATTGAACTGAAAATGTGTCAGCAAAAACCTTTCTTTATGGTTCAGAATATGATACAAATTAAGAATTTGCTTTGAGTATACATGATTAATGTAATCATGGGTAAGCATGCTGTGAAATCACACTTTGATTATTGTTGCAAGAACTCCGGGCACAAAGTGTTGGAGGCCATCTATGTCTTTACAGAGTAATCTATTTTTCTGGCTAATATTTTAAGGCTATTTGAAGAAAACAGAAAAGCAAAAGCACAATTTTAATTCTGAAAATGTTGAAATATAAAAATGCAGAAAAAAGAAATTGTATTGCAAGATTTATGAAATGAACTCTACTGAAATGACTGCATTGAACAAAGGAACACTTAAGAAAGGAATGATTGGCGAACTTGCTCAAAGCCATGTAAAGGACTCAGCTATGAATGTTATACTCATGTATCTTTCCCAGAGGGGGAAAAAATCACTGAGAGCAATTTTAGTGCAATATAATACTTGGGAAAGGTTAAAAGTCTCCCCTCTTATTTCAATGTGCAAATATTCCAAGAAAAATTGCAGTCATTATGCTTACATTCTTATTAATTGTGCCTGGAATTGTGGCTTTAAAAAAAAAATCAGGACTAAACTGTTGACAGAGACAGACTTGCTTCATCCGCACCTGTCAGGACTCAAATCCCTGCAGAGATCCATTACTAATTCTTGGAATCTGTTCTCCTTACAACTTTTCTTCTTTCCTGTTTCTGTCTCTTCTATCTGCCTGCTGTGACCAAAGTTAGCAGATGGAGCATGTTCTGCCCCTCCCTTCGAGGCTGCCATGCAGATTAATTGGGGGGAGGCAGGGAATGCAAGAAGATGAAAACTGGTGATAATCACAGGATGATCGCATAGATTTTTATCTGGGATTTAGATGCAGGTTGAAGCGCTGAAACAAGGTTTTAAATCACATGGTGAAGTTTATGAAAATAGACTTCTCCATGTCTTTGGAAAACTGGCCGTACTAATCAGAAGTAATGCAGAACTGCATAGTGTCCACCTAAGACAGTGTTTCTCAACCTTGGTAGCTTGAAGATGGGTGGACTTCAACTCCCAGAATCC
>JANHZT010002828.1:200455-212681 GCA_032468215.1 Stegonotus admiraltiensis | reverse complement strand
GTTCGGAGAACTGGTAGCAAACATCCCTGCCCCCCCACCCCATGCCCAGCTGAGCCACGCAATCATCAGAGGCTCTTTTTTTAATTTTTAAAAGCATTTTTTCTACAACCTCTTTGGCCGGAAAAATGCTTTTAAAAGGAAAAAAAAAGCCTCTGATGATCCCACAGCTCAGCTGGGATCGTCAGATGCTTTTAAAAGCATTTTTTCTACAACCTCTTCTAAACCTTTTTCTAAAACCTCTTTTTTTACTTTTAAATGGTTTTAAAAGTAAAAAAAAAAAAAGTTGGCCATGCCCACCCAGTCACATTATCCCCCCACACCAAGCCATGCCCACAGAACTGGTAGTAACAAATTTTACATTTCACCACTGCTTTGGCCCTCTGTTTTAGAGAGAAGCTAAGGTTATGGGAACTACTGTAGGGAGGAGAATCTGCCAAATTAAATGTTCAGTTTGTGTGAGTGAAAGTGCTTTATGTATTTCTGTGTATTTTTCTAAAAATATGAAATATGAGTGCAACAAATGTTGTATAATGCATGTCTATCATGCAAAAGATCTTGGCTCAGTGACAAAACACATACTTTAAATGCAAGAGGTTTTATGTTCAACCCCCAGCAGGAAAAACTCTAGTTTGAAAATCATATCAATAAAGAGCTGTACCAATAAAATAGGCAATGGTATCAGAGCCTTCTCAAATAGGTCTCATTCTAAGAAACCAAACCTTGTGAACCTCACAGCTCCTGGCTCTGAACTTAAGGTTCTAGTACTGCTTATATAGACTTGACTGCTCAGTCTGTCCATGTGGAGATCCAAAGGACATAAGAGGTGAATGAGTGTGAGGTGGTTTGAAAAAGACATGTGGTCTAGCTGGAGAAAAGCTATTGTTCCTGGAGGACCCATTTTTGCAGTTATGATCTATGGCAATTATGTTTACACTGCAAGTGCATAGGATAGTAGTTTCTAGGATGAACAAAATTATCTGATAAAAGCAAAGTGTTGGACAAATCATAATTGCCCAATTTTCTAGGTTACCGTATTTTTTGGAGTATAAGATGCACCTTTCCCCCCAAAAAAAGGTGAAAATCTGGGTGCGTCTTATACTCAGAATGTAGCCCCACCCAGCCTCTCAAACGGTGGTTTCATAGGCTGAAAAAAGCCTCAGAAATGAAGCCTCAGAAAAAAAGCCTCCAAAGAGAACTTCAGAAAAAAGCCTCCGAAACAGAGCTTCAGAAGCTTTTTTTCTGAAGCTCTGTTTCGGAGGCTTTCAGAGGCAGACAAAAAAGTTTTTTCTGAAATGGAGTTTCAGAGGTTTTAGAGGCTGAAAAAAAAGCAAGGCACAGAGCTCACAACCAACGAACCTGTTGCTAAAATTCACCTCTGGGAACAGCTGATTGGGGGTATTCCGGGAGGCAGATTCACCTGCCAATCAGCTTTTTTCTTATTTTACTCCCCAAAAACTAAGGTGTGTCTTATACTCCAAAAAATACGGTAATTCCAAACCATGGCTGTCTAGAGTCTATGAACTTTGCTTTGGCTCAATAATATCTTAATACTGTAGAACTTTATGTATCTTAAACTATTCAAACTGGACTATGACTCAGCCCTACTTAGCTTGGCAAGATCAAGAAAGCAAGAATGACAAAGACTTCAGCAAGGTATCTTTAATGATAGTCTTGGAAAAGAACTTTCCCAGCTTCATTTATGGTGAGCTCATTTACCTGGAGTCTCTTCAGATAATCAGAAAATGCTTCTCCCAAGATTTTCTGCCACCTGATCTGAGTTGTCATTTATAAAATCCCAATAAATTCTACTTCTGTGTCTTGATTGTTAATGCCTAATTTCCCTTAGATTTCTATTTCTGCCTCCCCAAAACCTCTCACAATATTTTTGCCTAACAAATTTACCATAAGTGACATTGGACTGTTCAGCACAGCATGGATAATTATTTAAATGACTTAGTATAAGCTGATTCTTGTATTCCTCTTGTATCAATGATCTATGAAGGGTTGCATTTCCTTGCTCATAGCTTAGTTGAACATGCTATCTGAAATTTCCTGTTAAAGTAGCAGAAAAACATATCCGTTGCTAATTTCATATAACTTGAGACAGTTATTAAAAGGGATACTGTATATTGTGATATACTGAACTTTTCCTCGAGAATGTATTCATAATTTTTTTCTAATTATTAAATATACATATATTAATAGATACAGTGGTGAATATAATACAATAATACAATCCAGCATGTAGCTTTTACAAACCAAGCTGAATAAATTTCTTTCTTAAATAAGTTGTAGCTTTTTACACTTTGTTTAATGTAACAATCATCTTATTCAATATATCCTTAACCTTCCACATTATATCTGAAGGGTATCGATTTCCTCTATCTGAATAAGACTGGCACTTAAATTATTTTTGCCTTGAGGCTATATTTGTTGTTATTGCACTAATGGTATAAAATGCTGACACTGTAACAGGGTTATTATTAAACCTAAGAAGAAGAAATGGATTTGATAGGTAGAAACTATCCTGTTTGACCAATTTTCCAAAGCTTGCTTAGGCTTTTTTTCACATTGCCCACTGTTTGGGATAATTGATTCCACATTCCACCAGTTTTCTTGATGAAAGTCATACTGATCTGAAAAACCTAATGTTCTGAATGGAGAAGACAGAAAAACAAACACTAGCAACTATCTGACTATCAAGCAAGTCTTTTAAATTCTACCTTAACACTGAAATATATAGCTCAGTATTTCTTTTCTTTAATGGCAGCAGCAAGAACTGGATTTACTTTGCAAATATTACAAAGCCACTGATCGGCTTTGTAGCAGAAACTGTAGCTACCAGATCTGGATTGCAAAAAATCTGGACAACTACTAGATGATAAAGCTTTCCATAATCATATTACATTGATTCTTGATAGTCTCTAGATAAGTCTGGAAACTATCAATAGAAAGTCTTTGTTTTAGCAACTTCCATTCATATATTGCCCTTTTGAATGGAGTAATTAAGAGTTGAATCCCATGGCTTTATATTATTGAATGTCTTCTGATGTCTTTGCACATTAAAATGGAAAATAAAATGCTGACTATGCTAAGGATGTACATTAAGATTCTGCTGCATCCTGAGTCCCAGAATGAACTGAGTTAATTTTGAAAGCTTTTGTGGCTAAGCCATAATATGGAGGGGTTATTTTGATTGCCCAGATCTGAATCTATGCTTCACCAAAGCATTATGAGTTCTCTAGCATTTAGAAATACTGATAAGGAGAAAGTGATTACAGTACATTGTTTTCACTCTTCCTTGAAATCTGTCAGGTGGACATATGAGAAGGAAAACAGAAAGTGAATAGTTGACACATCAGTTTTCTAAACATGGATCATTTGATCATGGACTTTTCATCACAGTGCTTTGTGAGAGGAATATGAAGAATTAATTTATGATTTGTTCAGGTCTAGACTCTGATTTTGTTATTACAACTTCTGATTGCAACAATAACAAAAATTTATTATTACATTCTTAGACCAGAGACCAGAACAAATAAAACCACTCAGTGTATATACACTTAAAAATTCTAGTATAAAGTAATAAATAACTAAAATCTATAATAAAATCCAGTGTCAATTATACATGGTCTGACTATATGATAGCTGCAATTCTAAACCGTGTGGCCCATTGTAGGTTCAACACTAAAAGGGAAACGACTAAGCAGTGCAAAGGGTTTGCCACAATTGTTATATAACATCACAATGGTGGAGAAGACACGTAGTGCTGCTGTGCAGAATCTAGCTACTTGCATTGTAATTCTGGGCTGTTCATTCTTAAACAGTCACTTAACTTCTGCTGCTTAAGCAGTGGCTGCTTAACTTCTGATTGTAAACATTTATTTTCCATTCCAACCTTTTTACAACCTGCTCTTTTCTCTCAAAGCAAAGTTTCCTCTCTGGGTATCCTCTAGCACCTTTTTTACAACTTAATTCAAGAGGTACTTCCCTTTTTTATCCCTATGTATAATGTTATTTATATTTTTCATGGAGCCCTGTTTTCTTTTTAATTTCAGTTGGTGTTAATTAAAACAAACACCTAAATGGAGAATTTGATCTGCATGTGGCCCAGCCCAGGAAGACTGTCTGCATTGGAACTGGGTCTCAAAAGGAGGCAAAAAGCTGCATTTGGCGTAGTATGCTTCCATAGGTACCTGATGGAAAACAGGAAGAGACACTGTTATAAACCATGATGGTGACCTGCTGATAGATTAATATCAATGGACAGAAAAAACATAAATTTGAAGTGCCTCTTTATAAAATTTCTTAAGTGGAATTTTCTTAAGTGGAAATTGTGTAACAATAACAAAATAATATTTCTTTTTGCAATCACATACATACATTGAACGGAGACCAAGTCTGACACTATCTAAAATGAGTTACATTTTAGCAAAAACAATACAACAGCAATATGGACACTACATATATAGCAATAGCACTTAGACTTATATCGCTTCACAGGGCTTTACAGTCCTCTCTAAGCGGTTTACAGAATCAGCATATTGCCCCCAATAATCTGGGTCCTCATTTTATTGACCTCGGAAGGATGGAAGGCTGAGTCAACCTTGAGGCTGGTGAGATTTGAACTGCCAAACTGTTGGTAATCGGCAGTCAGCAGAAGTAGCCTGCAGTACTGCATTCTAACCACTGCGCCACCACAGCTCTATAAAATGCATATCAGGTTATACCAGAGGTGCCAAACTCGCGTCATCACAGTGTTGTCACGTGACGTATCATGACTTTCCCCCCTTTACTAAACCGGGCATGGGCATGGCCAGCGTGTGAAGCATGTAACCTGTGGGCCGTGAGTTACTTCTGGGTTATATGCTGGTTTTGATCCATTATATAAGGGCCAGAGAGTTGTTCTACATAAAGATTCTATCATAAATGCCATTATTTTAAAGTAGTCAGTTTGGTAGCAGCTATTCAAATCTTTTAGCCCTCTGTAGAGAAAGTTCACTTTCTCTTGAACACATGCATCAGCAATATTTAATGAGCTGGAATGAAAGTTGATCAATTCAAGGTATAAGTGCTCAATTGAGGGAAACTAAAGCTAAATCACATGCTATATAGGGGTACATTTACTAAAAGTTAACTGTGTCCTCCCTTTTACCCATTATTAGTTATAAATTAATTTGCTAAAAATACATGAATTTATTAAGAAATATTTGCTGATATATAGGAATTGGGGTCTTTGCAAAAACCTTAAATTCTGTTTGTACTGTGGAAGATTAGGATGTTTGATTGAAGTAAGAAATATGAAGGTGCTGGTGATTATGATGATGGTATTATGTATTAAATGTGAGTTGTATGCCATCAAGTCAAGCTCATGTCACCAAGCTAGCTTGTCTTTAGTATTCACATAATTCTTCCAACAACATTTGAATACTTTTTATTTCCTATTTTCACTTTCATAATGAGCACTGTTAGGAAATAGCTATTGCCTAACTGGTTGGGTTGGCAATACATATAAACCATCAATGTATGTTTGCAGTCAAAATGTATTGCTATAAGACTGTAATGCTGTATTGCATCATACTGTATCCTGATTGGCTAGCTCTGTAGCCAATATTCATAAGAGGAAGCTTGAATCATGGCTTATTGCTTATTGCATTCTTATTGTTCTCTCTGCTCCTCTTTGCCTGTTCTCTCTGCATGATCACTGCCTGATCACTGCTACTTGTTGTTGCTTTTTACTGTTTACTGATTGTTTTAATGCTGTACTTGTTCATGTTTGCAACTTCAAAAAGAACTGTTTTATTGCATATGACTACAATAACTGGTAAGAAGACTTTGTTCTTGGAATATCCCTGGATTGCCATTTTAACTATCTTTATCTGTGTATGACCTGGATTGTTTATTGGACTTTGCTTTACTTTTTCCTAAAAGTAAAAGAATATCACAACTCAGTGTGTCTGCGTATTGACAGTGCTTATTCATAACCACTCTCAGCTATTTTCATGAGCACACCCTTGCTACTCAAGGGGTACTCTGCGCATATTCCTCGACAAGCACTTCTAAGCCTTTTTAAATTTCAACTTAAAAAATTGAGTTGAGTTGTCTAAATATCACAAATAGTTACTATTTTGCCCACAATTTTTATTCCTGTTGTCAGAATTTGCCTTCTGCCCATTGATCCCTATGTAGCAACAACATAACATTTGTGCAGAGGTTAGAGCTATCAGCAGGTAGAAGTTTGCTAAGGTTTGCTAAAACACACACAAGCACACATACACATATTTAGGATTCCCAAGATTATAGTTTTATGGCCTTTGTAGTAAGATCAGGAAGATGTCATGAATGAAATAAGGAAGACCCAAGTCCTCTTAGTCCTAGAAAAAGAAATTCGTTCTTTCCATTACTTACAACAGGGAATAAATTTATGAGAAAAGTCAACATATAATGCAGCGAACAAATTCGCCTCTGAATCTGCCTTGCCTAAATGAAACTAGCATATAACTTACAGGTATTAGTGTTTGCATAAAAATAGCTAATTAGCTAAATTAGCTAAATAGCTAATTTATTTAAAAATGGAGGAAGGAATAGGAACAATTAGACAAACACATTTTGTAAGGCAAAACAATAATGTTAACAGAAAAATAGTTATATTTTTATATTTAGAATTAACATTCCAGTGACTAAAATAACAAAAAAGACAGTTGTGAAATGCCTAGGCTCACTATGTGAGCTTGGTGGTCATTTACATTTTTAAAATAAATAAACAGTTCATATAAAGGCAATGCACAAACAAACACACAAGAAAACACTGCTATACAAAGTGAAATGGAGGTTTCAAAACAGATCTGTTAGTCAAACAGATTTTTTAACCTTGATGGATTACTTTAATAATGCTGTGAATGAAATCCACTTTGGTTAAAATATACGACATACTTTCTCTGACTGTCATGTTCTGCTCCTCTCCCCCTTCATAAACTGTTCAGTGGTAGCTTGTGTGTAGTCTTCAAATCCCTCTCCGCCTCCTTGTAAAAGCAATATGTAGATCAGAATAGGATGCAGTAATGCTTGGGGATTTCTGGACAGATGAGGTTAATTGCCTTTGACTCTGCTTATGGCCATCAACTTGTCTCAGTCCATCACTAATCTATAACCTTACTTTTGATCATTGCTTTCTAAATCAGTACCCTTTCTATAATTAAGCAGATGAAATACCAAAGCAGATAAAAAATGGTAACTGCAAAATACTTAAGAAAATGGGGTTGATCTCCATTAATATAATGAAATAATCCATCCAGGTTTTTTTTGCAAAAATTAATTTTAACTTAGACTTTTTAAAAAGTCATCTACTAAATGAATTGTTAGCAACTTTCACAACAAGGGAAATTTATTTATTTTATTTAAGAAAATTCATATGGCCATACAATTCATCTTCAGTGGCTTACATGGATAAAATCTCAATATAAAAACAACACAAAAAGCAAATTTAGTATCTGGTTTAACTATGTATTAAAGGAGCATGTATCATAAAGAAAAAAATAGTTTTATTTCAAGTATGGAATAAGGCAAATAGTTCCTTATACATCAAATGAAATAATGGAAAATTCAGCTAAACTGATGCACGAACCACACTGGATATTTCAGTTATTAGGTAACCTCAGAGGTTTTGTTCATTACAGCCATTACAGCCATTGCAGTTAATCATTTAATATAAGGTAAAGGTTCCCCTCGCTAGTCGTTCCCGACTCTAGGGGGTGGTGCTCATCTCTGTTTCAAAGCCAAAGAGCCAGCACCATCCAAAGACGTCTCCATGGTCATATGGCTGGCATGACTAAATGCCAAAGGCACACGGAACGTTGTTACCTTCCCACCAGAGGTGGTCCCTATTTTTCTACTTGCATTTTTTACGTGCTTTCGAACTGCTAGGTTGGCAGAAGCTGGGACAAGTAACAGGAGCTCACCCTGTTATGCGGCACTAGAGATTCGAACCGCTGAACTGCTGACCTTTCAATCGACAAACTCAGCATTTTCGCCACTGAGCCACCACGTCCCTTAATCATTTAATATAAATATATAGTAATCTATCATTTTCAGTTCTAGTATGTCAGATCATGGCACACATGCATGTGGGTGTGTATAATAGAGTCTCCATTTCCCCAAACACAAAAATAACACAAAAATAAATTGTGCCTCTATAGCAATTTCTATGTCTACCATAACATAAGTATAACATATTTTGTAAAGTAAGAAGAATCTGTTTTGTTTTGATGCTGGCTCATTGCCCTTCTGGTCTACTGCTTTCTGAGGAGCCATTGGCCCATCTTGGAGTGTGGTCTTGAGACTCAATCCTATCTGTCATTACTCATAACAGACCTTAACATCTGAAGCATTTGGAGCAGCTTCAAGTTTCCCAATGCTAGTATAGGATTTTAAGTCCAACGCAAACACAAAGACTGTAGAGTTTTGGTCAGTTACAGGCTACGCATTAACTGGACACATTCAGTTTCTTTGCCATGAAGATGAGAAGAGTTGTTCTGTATTTCTCTCATCTCTTCAGAAGAAACCTGACAGAATAGAAGTGCTATGATCTTGAACCAAGCTGCAGCAGTGTTTGTCTAGTAATCTAACCTGTGTCCCATAGAACTTAATTTAGTTAGCACTCTTAGTTGTAGTTTTTGATAAATGCATTAGAGATGCCATTTAGGGGCTGGACAAAGAGCTGAAGAGGCAGAGATGGCTTGCAAAACCTGTTATTCATGTTATCAGACAGACAAGTAATCACAACCAATATTCATGGTTGTTTTTTCACAATTCAATCATTTCTAAGTATTTCAATATTCAAAAGGTTGGAATTCAGTTTTGATCCTAGCATACCTGAACCTGAAAACCTTCCTAGATGGCTCTGATTTCAGTGATTTTCAGAGACAGACTCAGAGTGATGTATTTGGCCACTTGGATCAGATGTTCTGGAGCCTCTGGAGCAGGATATTTACATAGCTCTTTGTGGTACAATTCAGCTGAGATCTTGCTCTCACATAAAGAATTCCATTCAATACTATAATTAGGGGCTGGTTGGTTAACCTTTACTGCTGGATTGGCTAATTTATGGGAAGAAAAACATTGAATGTTTAAGGCATAGAGAGCTAAAGTTTGTTATGATAGCAAAATCTAAGAGAATAACCCTGGTCGTGTATACAAAAAGGAAGCAGTGAGAAAGTAAAAATTTGAAGCTTGAGACCAAATTTCATTCCATCTTTATAAATACATTGCTCTGTTTCAAAAACTGTTAATGTATGTACATATGTATGTATATAAGTATGTATGCATGTATGTATGTAATATATGTAGCAACAGTGGAAGATAGCATGATGGTATCTTGATATTCTCTGAGTTTGGTTTTGTTTTTGCAAATATTTCATTACCAAACTAGGTAACGTTGCCAGTGCTTTGACACGTGGGAATGGAGTTTGCTGGCTTTCTATGTATGGCAGCTTGTCCTATTTGTCTTGATTAGGGTTGTTGTAGTTTATGTACCTGCTTCTAATTGATCTAGCTGGCTTAATTGGCTATAATATTTCATCATAGATTGTTTCTGCCTATTGTGTTGGTGCTCTCTTATCTATATGGTGATTGCTGGATGTGTGATAAGGGAGAATGTTCCCAGGCTGTTTGCTTCCTCCTTGAGACTTTGATTCTTTTGCAATGTTAGTAGATCAGGTTTTATTCTATACATCTGTTAATGACTGATCCATCAGAATGTTGGGCTTCTAGGAATTTTCTTACATGCTTGCAATAAGCTTGATCAAAAATGGCTACAATTTCCCAGTTGTGTTCCTGATTTTATTTATGTATGTGTTGGGAAATTAAAGAATGTTCATCATGTCTTCAGACTGCTGCCAACTGGTGTCCATGTGTGTGCTGCTAAATCAAGACAGGTAGGGGGGAAAGCTGTCACCCATAAAAAGCCAGCTCCTTGTCAAAGCACTGATGATGGCTCTTAGTTTGGTAACAAAACATTTGCAAGAAGAAAACCAAACACATCTAACTAGTGCAACATATTTAGATCATGTTAGCTAAAAGATTATAAAATAAGAAAATCAGTATTTTGGAAGGCTCTACATTAGTAAAGTCTGGTTAAAAAGGAGTAACTTTTACTTATTTGCAATAGAAAATATTTATTTTCAACCAATGTAGACAAATCTCAAGAATTCAAGTTAAAATACTAAATGAGGCTGGTAGACATTAATAGAATTTGCTTATTGGTTAGTAAAAAGAAACAAGATTTCAATACTCAGATATGCAATTAGTTTTCAGATGAAGAAGTGGAAAACACTTTGTATGGATCTGGCATTTGGAAAACCAAATACAGTCTGCTAGTAGTATTTTCATAGGGCCAGATTTAATTTCAAAAGGAAACTCTTAAAGCAAAGCCAAGGACATAATGAACAGTTATTTAGACCACATGGGAAGAATAGGTCTGAAAATCTAGATTAAAAAATATTTCAGATCCTAAATCTCAAAAATTATTCCAATTTACAACACAGCTACCCTCATCATTGTTGTCTCAGCCTTTTGGGATAGTAAACATGCAGAGTCAGATGAACAAATTCTATTTTATTGTAAGGTTTCATTAACAGAATCTTGCAAGTCTGAAAATACATTTCTCATCTGTCTTTACAGCTGAAGAAACTAGGGAGGGTACCTTCTGAAACATTTGCCATGCCCACATTCCTAGTGTGGACTAAGCTGCCTTTTATCCAACTGTTACTCTGGCTGTCCCTCTGTCTCCCAAGGTCATTTCCTCATACCACTGCATTCCTACATGACATTATACCATTTTTCACATTCCATGTTTTAAATATGGGCACAAAAATATACCATATGGAAATGGAAGACTCACTTGTAGTAAAGGAACAAAGATTCTAGGAATGGCATAAACTCTAAAAAAATATTTATTTGAAATTTAAGCAAAATAGATTTAGATTAGGTTGATTTCCTTGTATTGGAACTACATTTTTGTAATATCATGGCAGTGCTGTATGCTTCCCATCCCATCTCCCAGGTTGATTTGAAAACATAAGTAGGCAGCTGGTGACTCCAAAGTAGTATGTAGCTCCATAAAAATAAAAGTGTAATCTCCAAAAAACAACAAAACAACAACAACAACAAAAAAACCAAGAAGAAAAAGCATAATGTAGCTTTATCAACAATGGGGGAAAAACACGAGGAAAAAAACTTGGAAATATCACAGTGATACTGCTTTACCCATTCAGCATCGTCAAACCATCTATTCACTGGCAAAAAGTTGCCTACCCCAATTTAGAAAATGGGACTTCAGAAAGACCTTTACTTTCCTGAGGGTTCAGAAGGGCCTTATGAAAGGCCTTCTTTTAATGCCACCATTTCAAATGTTCTGATTGAAATATACCCTCGCATATCCTAGCATGATGCTTTATTGTGGAAGAGAGAGGGGGAGTTTCTGGGGAAAGATGAATGAAGAACACCCAGAGTGTATACCAAAAGTATATAATCTTAGCAAGGCATCCAGCTAAAGCAAGCAGACATCTATATTGGGCAGCAGCTGGAGGCAGATGATAACTTTAGTAGCAACACCAAAGGCATCATTTCATGTTGCATAGAGAAAGCAATGATAAACCACTTCTCTATTTTGGAAAAAAAACCCACACCACATAGATGAGGTAGAGAATATCATTCTGAATGATGGGCTCCCCCAGCTCATATGGCACTCAACGTGCTACTGGGGAGGGGCTGAGGCTCTTTCGGGGTTGTAATGTGTTTATAATGCAACTAGATTAAAGCCTCTGGGACATCTAGTCACTGATGTTGCCATGTAGGAAAAAAGAAAATCTGAAGCTGTCAAGATAGAATTACAGTAGAAATTTGGAATGTAAGAAGCACTAACATAGCAAAGCTCAAAACTGGTGAAAATTGTTAATGTATAGTCAATTTATGCCACCTTAGGCATCCGTGTATTGAGATGGATTGAAACTGGACACTTTCAGACAGACGTTCATACTATTTGCCATTCATGACTTTAAACATAAAGAAGGATGGCCTGGCTTTCATGGCCAGGAAAGATATAACAAAAACACTTCTTGGATGTAATATAATCAATGATCAAATGGCACCAATTAGATTTCACAGATAACTCTTTGATAGAATGATTACTCATGTTTTTGTTCCAAATAATGGAGGGAGGGAGGGAGGG
>JANHZT010002828.1:179936-195784 GCA_032468215.1 Stegonotus admiraltiensis | reverse complement strand
CCCTTATACAACTTATGCACCCAGAAATTTTGGAAATGGTGGCAATGATCTGAGTGGCAGTGGCGGGATACAACAACAATGGGGGATGACTCCCCTCTTTTCTCCGCCGTCGCCTTGAGAGGAGAGCCTAGAGAAGGCGCTGCGAAGGAGGGAGGAGGAGGAAGAGGAGGAGGAGGCGGCGGCGGCGGCGGCGGGCTTGCCAGGATGGCGACGGTGGTGCTGGAACCCGAGTCGGAGCCGTCTTGTAGCCTTCCCAGCGCGGTCCCCCCTTCGCCGAGCCTGTCGCACCGTTTTCTCGACAGCAAATTTTATCTGCTGGTCGTGGTGGGCGAGCTGGTCACGGAGGAGCATCTGAGGAGAGCCATAAGCAATATAGAGCGAGGTAAGGCGGAGGCGCTCTGCCCTAATCCCGCCCGCCCAGTTTCTCCCCTCTTCCTTCTCTCCGGCAGGATTTTCGGGAAGAGGGATCTCGTTTTTTTCCCCCTTCCTTCCCGCCCCCGAGCTCTGGCTTGGCCGAGAGGAAAGGGAAGAGATCTGGGGCGCCCTACAGGTTGCACAAAAGTCCTTGCTGCCACCGTCTCTTGTGGTGGAGAGAGAGAAGAAATGGGGGGGAGGAGGAGAGAGTTCGATGCAGTTACCCGAGCTGTGATTCCGTCCCCATCGGAACTCCTGCTCCTTGCCTGTTTATGGTGCAATTCTCGGGGACTAGTTGGGCTGATCTCCTAGTTCAGCCCAGCGGAGATCCCAAAAAAGGAAAATCTGATGCAACCACTCCCTTCTCTCTCTCCCCCCCCTTCCCCCCTTTTCTCTTCTGTGGATGCTTGTGTTAGGAGGGGGGGTTGAGGATTCTCTCTCTCTAGAACTGCAGTGCTACTGTGGCCAGCCGTGTCAATACTTAACCCCCGCACCCCGGTCCCATTTTTCAGAGAGATTCCCACTTCTAGGCGTGCCTTGTGCGCAGAAGAAAGAAAGAAAGAAAAGCTGCAGGGAGGCACTGAAGGGTGTGGAGGCAGCAGTTCTTGCCTGATGAGAGGGGAAGAAATGGCACCCTTGTAATTGATGGCTTTGGGGTTGTTGTTTTTTTTAAACTGTAGCTGACTTCAAACAACATCAAGGTTAAGAGTTGATCCCCCTCCTCATTCTTAGGAAAACCTCGTTCTCTGGGGATATTCATCCATATTTCCAGAGATGTAGGACAGGAAGCAGAAGGAAATGAGATCTGGGAGGGGTAATATGTCCAGGGAAATACTGTATGATTTTTATGACATCAAGTACATTTCCTGTAGATGTATAAGGATGCCTCTGCTTCTGAAAGAGCAAATACCTTGGGTGTTGGGAGTATTTTGTCTTTCCACAGAAAGATCTGCAGTTGACTTTGGCATTTTTGCTGCACCAAGAGGCACAAGGAAGGTGCCGTTGATCTTGAGTTTTACTTTTCTCTTCTGTGAGTCATTCCTCCCCTCCCTATTGTCATCATTCACCCACATGCCCCCCTGTAGCTCAGAGCAGAGGTCGTTCCAGTCTTTGCTTGCCAGCAACAGTGTCTCCTTTTTCTTTTTTCTTTTCCTCCCACCTCTCTATGCTGCTGCTAGAGAGTCTGCCCAGAGATACCGGCGGCATGGTGGGCGTGGTGCAGTCCGCAGTGCGGTCCCTATGGCAGCCCATAGCTGACAAAGGGCGTTTATACAGTCAAGGAGAAAAAGAGAATTATATTTAGGATCCATTTGCACCCTGTTTGCTTTTGCTCCCTGAAAATTGAGGAGAAAGGGCTTTAGAGAGCTCTGGGGCTGCAAAATATGGTACTTCTGAACAGAAATACAGCAGCTTCTTTTGTTTCTAACTTTCGGCCATAAGTGATATGGAATTTTTTCCCCCTCAAGCTTTCTGAGCATAGTGCAGATTTTGGAGAGATATTTTTTTTCAAGACAAATAACACAGAGAAATTATAATTATAGAAAAAGGAATACTTTATTTGTTGTATCGTACTATTGCTTGGTTACAGATTATTAAAGCTTCTTTCAAAAGTCGCAGTTCTGAAAATTGAGGAAAGCAATTTTGCAGTACAAGTAGAATAAAATGATACGTATTTTGACTATCAAAGCTGGTTATATTCATAAACTTTAGGCAAATTCTCTCTTTAATTATTCTTTTCTTAGAAAAGGAAAGCAAGGGATTTCAGCCATTGTCAGAAACCCTTGGCTACATGTAGGTGTGGTTCATAATTACTTTGGGATTTGTTCTTGATTTTGTATTCTAGTGAATTTGCACTATACATTGATTTCTGTAATCATACCAAAAGTTGCCGGAAATGATCTTTGGTCATGTTCTTTCTGCTACACCTAAAAGTTTTAGATTAAGTCTGAATTTGCTGCATTTTGATTAATAATTTAATAATATTAAGGCATTTGATGACAGTTTTTGCTTCAACAAAAAGAAACAGAATTCCTATATTGATTTTTGTTTTGTTTTTACTGCATAGTTCAATTGTAGCATTCTTGATACTGGATTCTGAACACAAAATGATGGCACTTATAAACATTCAGGGGATTTACCCATGTCAGTGGTTTAAACCTTGATTAGAAAAGTCTAGAAATTTCTTTGTTAAAATATACAGCAGCTTGATTAAATGTCTAGTTGAACAAGGCTTTTACAGGAAGGCCTTCATGATTTCATGATTCTGCACTCTTAGTTCTGGCCCTTGGACACCACCCTGGAAGATGCTCAATTAATATGAATCACTGCAGAGAAATCTGAGAGCCCATCATCTATGGATGACGTAGTAAAATATTATCTTGAAGGAATTGAAAAATGTTTTTTAATATTACCAAATGAGATTTAGAGGTGATAGCTATTTAATAATTATAGAAAATCAACTACAATATTTATTTCCATATATTCATTTCTCCCCCCCTCCCCCCAGTACTTTAAAACCTATGGAAAATCTACCAATTGTGAGTCTGCCCAGATTGCTGATAAAGACTTGAACTGACAAAAATGATTGACAGACCTGATCTAATTTTTTTAGAAAGAAATAAAAATTCCTTTCAGTATATTTTTATTAATCACTCATGTTAATATACAAGACCAATCTTTCTACTTTTTAGTGTAGAATTCTGTGTGATAATTGTGTCAGAAATGCTGACTCACATAGCTCTATTGTGTAGACTGATTTAACAGTGGATCTTTAATAGGCTTCCATATTTACTTTTAAACAAGGCTCGCTTTTTGAGAACTTATGATGTATATCTGGTTTTTTTTAAATTCTTGCAAAAGCCAGTATTCGAAAAATAACTGAATTTGATTACAAAATGTTCACTAACATCTTCCTAACTTAGTGCCCTCAAACATGGTAGCAAAGGATTATAAGATTTGATACAAAGCAATCTTTCAGAAATGTCCAGCTAAATCTTTCATTTACCAGAATGAATGTACATATAACATACAAACTGAAAATATTTGAGTTCTGTCATATTCGTGTGAATACATGAATACATTACTGGATACATTACCCATATGTTTCTCATTCTGAAACATTTTTGTTAACTAGATCCCATAAAATATGGACACTTACAAACTCTTTGTATACCTGGAAATGATATGAAATGTAATAAGAAATAAAAATAAGATACAAAGCAGATAGCAAACCTGAATATCCTAAAGTAATAACTGTAGTAGGTCAGAATAATTTTCTATATACCATATGGAAAAACTATTAATCAGATGTCATCTGAATCGTTTTCAAACTGTCTGCACAATTTAGATCAGCCTGGCTTTATACTAGAGGATTTGAAGTCAAACAAGAGAAAAAGGTTTAAAGATATGATATATACATCGGGCTTAAGAAATTCTGGGTCAGTTTTCCAGACAAACTCATGCGACCTAGAGATTCATGCTGTAAGTGTGGGATTAACCTTTGGAATTTAGATAAGAACTATCATCTCCACTAAAAATTAGTTGTCCATTAGTGGATGGGAAGATCTTCCAACAAAAAATATTGCATTCAGAATAGACCATAAATTCTGACATTATATAGAGTTACGGCCTACATTCCTAATCAAGGCAGAAGTTGCTTTTTGTCAAGTCAGACCTTTTGTGGAAATTTGGCAGAGATTTACTAATGATGTCATAGTTGAAGTGGAGAAAACTGAAAAAGGAATCACTCTTCTTTGGACTTTTTTTGTTGTTGCCATTATTGAATTTCAAGAGTTCCATTAAAAGCAGGATAAAAGCAAAATTTGATTGATTTAACACAATAATATGGATTCCCTTTTGAAAATTTTCAAAAAGGCACACTTCCAAAATTGTGTACTCAGTAGACTAAAATACAATTTAATTTGACTGACTTAAAACAAATTTTTTAAAGAGTATGCCAGCCTGATGTATTTTTAATAGTTCTGGAAGCAATTAGAATGAAATAATTTGGAGGAAGCATGAATATGATTTAATTATTTTTTGAACATTTATTTACAAAATATTTTCATTTTTGTTGAAATACAAGGAAAAAAAATTAGCAATTTAGCAGATATGCTACAGAAGCACTGGAGACTGTTGATGTTTCAATTCTAGCACATCCTTATGGCTTTGCTAGGTTGGAAATTTGAATGCTCTGTAATTCATACAGTAATCTCACCTTAAACAGTTCTAGCTCAACAGGTGTTACCTCCATCCAGTGTCATGAAACTGGTCTTTTGCTCATATGACAGGACTTTGTGTTCTCACCTCTGAACTCTTCCAGCCTCCCAATTGCTGCTTCGGGGTGATGATCCCTGGTGATTGGAGCAGATATAACAGGGCAGACTAAACAGGGCAGTAGACAAGCTTATAATTGGATTTATTTATATCCATTCATTACATTTCTCACTTTATTTGGAAATAATTTTACAGGATCATTGTTGAAATAGAGTCTGACAATAAATCTGTCAATAAATCTGTTTGTCACAGTTTTTCCAAATGTCACTTAACCATGTGTGTATGTGTGTGTATGTATATGTATATAAAATTAAGTTATGGGTGCTCCAGCACTGGTGGCTTTTAAGAAGAGATTGGACAGCCATTTGTCTAAATGGTATAAGGTTTCTGCCTTAAGCAGAGGGTTGGGTTAGAAGACTTCCTACGTCCCTTCCAACTCTTTTATCCTGTTAATACATTCTATTGTAATAAGAAACAATATTATAAAAAAACTGTCTAAAAGGCAGAAGGAACATGCTGTATGAATGTTACTATTATTACCAACACCAAATACTTTTGGAACTGTTCTATTCCACTGCAGCTGAAAGTAATTAGTGTTTCAAACATTAAATTACTGAGAGGAAATTAAACTGTTTGAATTTAAAATTCTCTTTACCCAGAATTTCTAACAGGTTTGCCTAATTTTCTAGGCACATTTGTATAACCATTTCTAATTGTATAACCGATAAATTTGTTTATAACTATCTCAACCCTAAAATATGGAGTATGCTTTGCTAAGGATGCTGTCAGCCCTCCAAGGTAGACCAGACTAGGAACTAAAATCACATCAACTAATACTACTTTTATTGTAAGGTTATAGTATCAGAATCTTACAAGTCTGAATGCACTTCCTCTTCCCTTCTTCCCTTTATTTTCAGGAAAACTAGGGAGGGTTTGTCTCAGACATTTACTTGGATTAAAGATTGGGTTGGACCCAAATTTCTTTTATCTAACCATTGTCTTGGTTACAGGTCTTCCACCTGTATTTATAATTATAAGGTTATAATTTTGCCCATTACTGATCCTGAAAAGCAGTGGTTATTTTCTGACCACATTGAAACTCCTCTTGCAGGGATCTCCTGAGGCTCCCCAAATCCTTACCTTTGGCCTCAGAGACTTTCCAAAGTTAACAACAAAATTGATTGTAAATGTAACATAAGGGAAAAAAATGGAGAGCAATCTTATACATTGTAATTTAAGTTATTTAGTCAATTTGAATCCAATGAGGTAAAACACAATTTTTGTCCTATCTTATCCACATTGGGAGGGTGGTTCCCACCTCCCACCCCAGTCCACTGGCCAAATATAGTCCCACCAGACAAATATTGTACAGCCCTATCCTTTTGGTATTACTGCACTGTTACTGCTTCCCTTTTAATTAGCTGACACCTGCTGTTCAGGTACAGTGTACAGAGCTATAAATGTTACATGCATACAGGTTTGTAGAAGGACTCACATTGTCTTATTGACCAAACCAATAAAACAGGTGAGGGAGGAGGAAGTAGGTGACCTTCTTTAAAATTGATGCAATAATTCATGCTTCCAAACATTTGCATTTATTCTGTTTGTAATCTTCCTTTTTTAAAAAACAAACATTGTTTAAAAAATTATCTAAGATGATTGCATGCACTTAATACTTAGAATCTTTGTTTATGTCATATAAACAAATAATAGTCTTTTAATTTATAATACCTTGCTGTAAATGTTTCAATGTAACACATTGAATTAAGTTTACTGCTATTTATGTAAAAATGTAAACTCAAAGTTTTCAAGACTTTAAAAGGAAGCATCAATATATCATCTTGGCTGGACTCCCATATTTAGTTTCTCTTATGTGAGGCCTCGCTGATAGTAAGCTAGGAACCCGTAGTATTGCTAGATGTATTAGTATATAGAAAATCTGCTCAATAATGTTGCTAGATACAACTGTAGTTGACACAGGCTAAAGGGTGTGAGCAGAATAACTATCTTTGGGCTGAATGAAACAGCCTACAATGTTTATGTGAGTCATGTAAATGGCTATTTAATTGGTGAGATTATGGTTACTGGCAGATACGGGGAAAGAACCTGTGGCCTTTTCTACCTTATGTGGCCTTGGGTACTCTGTATCTTAACCATATGCAGAAAGCATAATAGTATCTATATCCTACCACATTCTTAATTCAGCCTACCTCAAAAGGTAGTTGTTGTGGGGAAACAATGGAGGAGAAAAATCTATGTATATTGTTCTGAGCTCCTGGGGAGAGAAAGTGGGTTGGTGGAATCCAAGAATTAATACATTCCCAAACTAAGCATTATAGATCAGAAGTTGATGGTTTGTGAAAGGCTGCCATAATGTTAACACTCATTGTACAGATGTGATCGAGAAAAATGAGGTGATTCAAGACAAATGTGAGGTTAAATGAGAAGAAAGCATTATTCCCTGATGGGACAGTTTGTTCAGATCAGACAAAGGAGTTTTGTAGAGCTGGCTTTTTCTATTGGTGAAAGTAGATGGAATCCTTTAAGAAAGTGGTCCCAAAACTGTCTTGCTCCGCAGATTAGCAGTGGCGGTGGCAATTGGTGTGGGGAAAAGATGTTTTGCGCACACAACATTATCCTGCGCATGCGCAAATGAAACTCTGCACACATGCCCACTGTTTGCATGGCCCAGTTGGTTTGGGTACCCCTGGTTCAAGACAATGGTAGGAGTTGAAAAGTATTAGTGTCTGACAATACTTAAGCAATACTACATTGCCTATCTCCATCAAACAGAGTTTAATACAGTTATTGGTGGAAAGCCCTGAGTGATAGCAGTACTGATGTATGGAAGGCTAGCTGCCAGAACCCTATGTGGTTCTTGTCTTTATGTGTTATGAAACAAAAAAAGATGGACATTTCATTTGGAACTGTGCCTACTTAGCACAAAAAGGGCAAAGTTAACCAGGTAGGAGAATTTTGTGGAGAAGGTGGCAGGTAGCATTCTGACCAGTGGTGCTTTGCAGCAGGCTATGTCTCCCAGGGTAGCTGTTTGGTAATTGGGCAGGATCACAACATGTTTTTGAAATTCCAAGTAAACACATCTGCACAAAAAGTGTTTGTATACACTGTATGTATAAGCTGGGTATATAAATCTGAGCATCACACTAATGAGGACCTTTTCTGGGATACAGCCCTAGTCACTACTAACAAAGTGTTTGACCTAAACTCAAATAGATTGCCATATTTATCTTACCACCACCTCCCCTCCTCCAAAATTTAGGTCAGCAAAATCTTTCTTCACTCAGTTGTTCTTTCACTCATTTTTATTTCTGGAGAGATTTGTTTCATTTTTATTTCTTTGTGCTGCTCGTAGTTGTTGTAGTGATGGATATTTTGTGATTGTAATGACATTATTTTAATTTTGTTACTTTTTGTAATGTGGTTGAGTGCTTCTGTAGGGAGAAGGAATCCTGGTTTACAAATACATACATGAATTCATAAATATTTAAAGCATAATGATTTAGAGAAAGTGTTTTTACAAGTAGCATAAAACAATTAGTTCAATGTTTTTATAGCATGTTGCAAATTGGTTAGCTACATCATCCTTTTGTAAATGCCACATTACCATCCTATAAACTTGCTCCCTAATAAAACAAGTAAAAAAGGCTAGCCTTGATGGGAATAGAGTCCTAAATAAAGTCAGTAACTAAAAACTAAAGATATATGAGAGACTCTGGGAGATAAAAGACTAAGCCTGGTAAGGGGAGTAAGAAAACTGATTTTAAAAACATGATGTGTTTACAGTAGAGGATTGACAGGTGTATTTTAAAAAATAAAATCTAAATGTATTCATGTATCCATATGTAAAGAGAATCTGAGAGTGAGTAAAATGTTGGACTAGGACTGGGAGACTCACATTCAAACCCATATTTAAGCTATTGAATTGGTTTACTGTATTTACTTATTAAAAAGACTTATATAGTTGCCTATCTTACACACTATAATGCAAGGTTGCTTACAAACCACAACAAAAACAGTACAAAACATAAAAACCATCACAAAAACCCTGGGTGCTGCCACCAAAGTACACATACACACACAGACACAGAGAAAGAGAAAGAGAGGGGTGTGTGTGTGTGTCTATGACAATTCACCATGGCCAACTTTCTGAAGTGCAACTTGCTGCTGTCAATTTGCCGCAGGTCAAGAGCTACACTAATATGAAAGAAATAGTGGAACAGAATCATTGAAGAAAGGATGCAAAAGGAGGGACAGAATGAAATGTGAATGGCAAAAATTAAAATAATGGTTATTTATTTTAAATAATGAAATAGAGTTGTCCCATGATGAGTTGGCCATGGTGAGTTGTCCTGCAGTGAGTTGGCCATGGGGTGAGTAGGCCGTGATGAGTTGGCAATGGTGAGTTGGCCACAGAGAGTTGGCTGTGGCAAGTTGTCCCATTCTGAGAGAGACAGAGAAAGAGACAGCGATGGAGGGAGAGGGAGAAAGAGAAAGAGAAAGAGAGAGAGAGAGAGAGAGAGAGAGAGAGAGAGAGAGAGAGAGAATCAAAATAACGCGTGACTGGGACTCTAGCCTTACTCCATCCCAGTGCTTGTGGGAAAAGCCACCTAACTTTGGGCCATTCTATCAGCCTAACCTACCTTGAGGGGAAATTGGAAGAAGGAGTGCTACAATTTCCACCTTGAGCTCCTGGAGGTAAAAGGAAAAAGAAAGCTAACAATAGTAATTAATATTTCTGTACTTATCCCTGACTACGTGTTTTTTTTTTTTAACATCTAGGTATCCGATCATGGGACACAAACCTCATTGAATGCAACTTGGATCAAGAACTTAAACTTTTTGTGTCTCGCCATTCAGCTCGATTCTCTCCTGATGTGAGAGGTAAGTTTATTTTTCTGTTATTGCCTGTATTTGGTGGAGATTAATTTAAAACACCTGTTGCACAATAGGTCTTGGTTTCCGTTAAGACAATACAGTTGTAATCCTATATTCACATTCCAGAGAGCAAGTCAATTGAGGTTTTCTTTTGGGTTAATACATCTAAGGTCACAGTGTAAAATTGGTTGTCTCTCTTTTAAAGAAAGATTTACAGAGGACAACAGACAAAGCTAATAATGTAAGCTTGATGTCACAGCCAGTGGCTATAATTCCAGACTTACTTACTGGAAAGTAAATGTTGATGAGATCAGTGAAAATCAATTCACAGGGAATTTATTTAGTTGGACTATAAGCATATAACTAATCATGTGGTATATTGTTCTGAGCAAAAAGGATTCTGTTCTTAGGATAACTCAATTATACACTATTGTTTTCCAATAAAAGAATAATATGATGTGAATTGCTGCCTTTTGACAATGTACTCCCAAAGGTGCTTTTTCAGACCTGGATGACTCGAACCTGGATGACTGAGAATCTCCATAGACATTTTGACAATGCAGTTGTCTGCATTAATGAAAGCTGAAGCAATGGGGCACAATTTCATTGCAGATTAATGTTTTCTTAGTTTTACTACAAGTAAATATTTCTATGGGATCAGAATAAGTTGTAATTCCTTTTAAATTACAAAAGCTGTTGAATCTTGGCTTTAAAAAATTGTAGGTATTGGTAGGAATAAAGATTATGATTATTATGCCACTTTCCTTTCCTCAGGCTTCATTTTAAGCAAAGTTTGTATGTCTGCTATATAGAGGGTTACATATTTACCCAGATTAGATACTCAAATTCTATAAAATGCTTCGAACTCCTTGCACATATGCAACATGTCCAAAGTTTAAGGTGCAGATTATCTGTTATAAAATCCTATCAAAAACAGCCTGTGTGGCGTAGCAGACTAATGCTCTTGTTAAAAGGGAGTATTTAGTTCCAGCTGCCTGCAATTACTGCAAGTTCAATTCTCACCAGGCTGTGGGGGCAATAAGCTGCCTTTGTATAAAATATAGAAAAGTATGAAGGCTATTGCTTAACATATTGTAAGCTGTCCTGAGTCTCTGGAGAAGGGCGGCATATAAATCAAATGTTTTAAAAAACAAAAACATATAGGAATCACACTTTCTTTTAGGAAGGATTAAGATAGGATTTTACTCAAAGAAAGTTTTCTTAGCTTAATCACAGCAGAATGAGTAATTGGTCTTCCTATTTTAGATCTGAGTGGGCAAATTTTAAATAGCTGGAAGTCTTACTTAAAATTGGGATTGGTGAAGACAGCAGTGAAGGGGAGGTAATATAAAATGAGTGAAATTAGGATTATTATTTTTTTCATGAATTTAAGGAGAGACTTTGCTAATTAATGGGAAATTATAGGTTTACAACTATAGTTTCCATGGTTTTATGCCTGTGTCTTCAGAAAATAAGGCAGAGGCTTTAGGTTTTCATCCCATTCATTGGTAAGAATGTTCCAGTTTTCATTGTAGTTAAAAATAAATCTTGGGAACAATCTTCTCTCCTATTTGTTAAAGTTTGGGGGAAAGAGGGATTGAAGTTTGCAGTGATTCAGTTTACTCTACCATCTTATTCTACTTCATGTATAGACTCAACTTTACATTCCTAGGCCTTTATTCAGATATAGGATCAACCCAGTTCAATGGTGGGATAAGTTTCTTCTCTGTTGGCTGGTGATGCTGGCTCTTACAGTGCAACCTCTCTAGAGGATTAGATTAGGGAAAACTTGCATAGTTCTTTGTCTCTCAAGAAAGAATATAGGCAGTGCCACGGTTACTTTTAAGGTAAGATCATTAGGAACATAGTCTTGATCCAAAATATTTGACTTCTGCTTAATGGGATTTGAGCTAAGCAGATGTAAATTGGATACATCCGTTGTAGATCCCACATTGGTTATATTAAACTTTTCCTGGTCCTAAAGAAATCACAGAAATCCTGCGATACAACTTTCTTGGAATATATCTTAAGATTTGCACAAGATACAGATTTTCAGTTATACTGAATATTAAATAATTCTTTACTAAATAACATTCTCACTTTAATTAAAATCTTAAAATCTACTCTTCAAATCATTGTATCAAAGTAAACTAATGCAAGTCTCTACTTCTATTCAAATGCATAAAGTAAAATTAAGTGCACAATAATAAGAAATATAGGCTGGTATTTAGACAGTACCTGGATGACCTGAAGTTAGTCTAGGTTATTCCAAGATATTAAAACTATTTAATCCAGGGGTGAAATCTACTTACCTTCCTTACCAGTTCAGAAGTGCATGCATGCACCTTAACCAGGAAGTAAAAAACACATTAACAACCAGGAAGTAATGACACTCCCGGGCAGGTGGGTGGAGCTTTGCTCTGCCATCGCCACCGGATTGCCGAACCACCGACTGGATTGGGTGATCCAGTCTGATCCAGGAGCATTTCACCTCTGATTTAATCCTGTGCTAGTTAAACAAGAAGTTATAGGAAGCAGTATTTTAAACACATATGGCTTCCCCTTGCTGTCATTAACCAAAGTCCACCCAGTGGTTAGGCGAGAACCACCCCAATCCAAATGATTCCCAGCTTGGTTGCTCCCAGCCCCAAACCTTGGTAAGATGAAAGACTTCCCCCCTCCCTGCCTATCTCTGCCCTCTTTGGCCGTCTTGTGGGCCATCAAGTAGTGCTAAATTTGCCTGGGACTTGGGCTGTTTACTATGCTGCAATTCAGGCAAGCCATAACACTGGGGCTGTAAGGAGACATGAGATGCAGCTTTAAGATATTGGTTACCACCTTTAGAGCACTCCATGGCCTAGGACCTGGGTACCTACGAGACCGCGTTCTGCCACCGGTAGCCTCCCACCGGCCAGTACGCTCCCACAGAGAGGGGCTCCTCAGGGTGCCATCAGTCAAACAGTGTCGACTGGTGGCCCCCAGGGGGAGAGCCTTCTCTGTGGGGGCACCTGCCCTTTGGAACGAGCTCCCCTCGAAGATATGGAGGATCCCGGATTTATGCACCTTCCGCCGTGCCCTTAAGACTTTTTTATTCCAACAAGCTGGGCTGGCCTAACTCTTAATTGTTTTAATTTCATCTGTTTTAAAAAGGGGGTGTTTTAATCAGCATGGGCCAAATTTATTTAATATCTTTTGAATTGTTTTTTAAACTTTTGTATTGTATCCGTTTTATCTTGGCTGTTCACCGCCCTGAGTCCTTCGGGAGAAGGGCGATATAGAAATCTAATAAAACTAAAAAAACCCTAAACATTCTATATCTGCTGTATATTTAATACCTGTTTTCTCAAAAGGATTTGATTATATCGTAACCTTTGTTGCTAAACATAAATAACTACATATATTTTTATGTACATATTGTAACCAAACTTTTTTTCCCCCCTTCTGTAGTGGAAGATGATGATGAGCTTTTGGATGTGAAGAAAGACTTGCCAATTATCCCAAATTATTTATCTAACCCGCCTTTTCCTTATGTGTATAACTCCATGAGTAACAGCACTACCAGCACCTCAACTTCCTCTTTGAATGGAAGACTTTCTCCTCCTTTACAAAAACACAACACGGACAGTCCAGTATCTTTGTCTCCAGTACAAACATCTGGCGCAGCAGTATTGCAACATGGAAAGACTTCTGTAGGATGTGATGGAGACGTGACAAAGGCAATTGCTATAGAATGCCTGGAGCCCGTTGTTCAGAATGGCCATGCTCATCAGCTCTCTGTTCCTCCAAGCAGGACACACTGTTCCCCAGCTGGATCTATACAACCAGAAACCCAGCAACCCAGTGGCCCTTACACGGGAGCTGCCCCAACATTTCAGCCCTTCTTCTTTACTGGAGCAATTCCCTTCAGTAATATGCAAGGTAACACTTAACGTAGAAAAATTGTATGGTTTCCAGACAATTTAAGTACAGGCATCATATCACAATTTCATAAAACTGTACAAAAAAAATCTTTCTTCATTTGGAACTTTTGTTGCTTTTTGTCTGCTGTTGTAGTCAGGGTAAGATCTTTTAGGTAACTGAGTAAAATCCAGTAGAGTTTCTGGTTCCTTTTTTTTTGTGACACGCTGAGAAAACATTCACTTCGAAATCATTCATATATTCATACATTGATCTGAATGTGTGTGACAGGCAAGAAGATTGTGATGTGCACAGCTTCTAATTTTGATTTTTGTGTATATTCAGCATGATGCTTGAAAGAGCTTAGAAAGTAAAAAAAACTTACGTACGTAAGCTCTGTTTGTATGATTGGGCACCCGCTGAACAGACCAACGTGAGCAGAATCTGTCATTCAGATTTTTTTCAGGGGTTATATTAAATGCACATGGGAATCGATCACAGGCTCCACCTCAGAACATCTTTTTCCTGGGATACTACTAGCTCAAGTGTGTGTGTGTGTGTATGTGTGTCCACAGAGTGATATGGCTTCTTTAGATTTACAGAACATCTCTTTTGTTAGATCAGCAGCTCTATATAAGAGGGCTGTGGGAAACATTTAAAAGAAATGCTGCATAGCACATGTAAGTATTAATAAATGCTTCTTTTCAAAGAGGATCTATATTGTTTCTGCAAGGCTAGCCTGGTTGCTTTGAAATGTATACATGGTTGGTGCACAGGAAACCAGCTGCTTAGTGTTGCGAAATATTTTTTTCAGACACTTTGCCTAGCACTTTAATGTAATCTTTTAGCATGATATGTCTTCAGCTTCATATCAGAATTGGTTCTGGACCTCCCAAATTAATCAGAGTCTATTTATGGTGTGCTGTTTATTCTATTTTATTGCTTTTGTCATTTCAATGCATGTCCCTGGTTTTTGGTAAAAAAAATAAACCATACTTTAAAAAAAATGGCAGCAGTGATTTTTGCTGGACACATTCCTGATAGAAGGTAGAAATAAATTTGGTTATATTTATTTAAAGTTTATTTTTTCATTTACCTGCTACAAAAGGTCATAGCAGCTACTGTGAGGAGCTCCCTTTATTTTATTCCTATAATAGCAATTCTGGGAGGCAGTTTGGACTGAGAGGGAGTAATTAACTTTCAAGTCATCCATTGAATATACATCAGTAAGGGGGAACCTGGGCCTTCCCAGTCACAATCAGATTCTTTAATTGCTGCAGCACAGCAATTTATTCGTGAATTGGATCCCACAGCAGAAAGGAAAAATGGAATCCAGCTTACTGCTTTTAAATATACTTAAACTAAAATCTGCTCCTGACAGGTAGCCAGAGACAAAGGGGAGAAATAAAAAATATTTTAGCTTACTTTTTTTATTGTGCTACAAGATTTACAATAATTTAAAACATTTAAAAATGTAATATTAAAATCCAGGTTTCTTTACAAAAACTATGCAAGCAATACAATCTCATAAAAAGCTAGTACTGAAAAAAGTTCAAGTTAAAATTCAATCTCTTTGGGAAATCCATTCTAAAGTCTGAGCACGAATGTGACATGATTTTTGTTATCGAAGATAAACCACTTGTACTATTGTGTACTTGATGGATAAGATGTTGGTATTAAATGCTGTTCATTTAAGATAGCTATCATCCTTTGTAGGAACTCAATTTCCAGGGCTTTTAATAAAACATTTATGGCCAACTTCTAAATTGAAGACTGTCAAGGTGCCAATGATTCATCGCAGTGATTTTCCATTTCTCCAAAGAGCAAAGCTCACAAGTCTTTATTACTGTTGTTTAAATTTGAGTCACATTTCTGAAATGCAGCCTTTTTTTTTTCTAAGAACAGAGTTAGAAAACTGCTACATGTCTAACTACTACTAACTACTAGATACTAATGACAGTCTTTCTATTTGTGTATTTTAATTAGAACTGGTACTTAAGGTCAGAATTCAAAATCGTACCCTGAAGGAAAATGACTTCATTGAAATTGAATTGGATCGACAAGAATTGACATACAAAGAACTGCTTAGGGTGAGCTGCTGTGAATTGGGTGTTAACCCCGAACATGTGGAGAAAATCAGGAAGCTTCCAAATACAGTGTTAAGAAAGGTACTTTGTTTTATTTCAGTTATTTATGAGTGGCTTGGAGAATTTATGACTTTCTAAGTCAAATGCAGTCCAGTCCAGTTCAGCAGATAATGCATTTTGGTCTGTTTAGTGTTTCACAACTGCCTTGCTTTAGAAATCTCAAGAGGATTGCACAAACCTAGAAGCATTTGGCTAGTCTAGCCAAAACGTCTAGCTGGG
>JANHZT010002828.1:133610-160344 GCA_032468215.1 Stegonotus admiraltiensis | reverse complement strand
GATTTGAACTTGCAGTAATTGCAGGCAGCTGGTGCTACTTAACAGCACTTTAGTCTGCTGCGCAACCAAGGCTCTTAGGAATTAGGAACTTGGGAATGGCTGACCACTCGACCTTTAAATAACAGGACCAAGAATTCAGAGGAGGTCAGTGTAAAGCCCTTGGATAGAAAAAAAACATAAGAAAACTAAGGGAGATCCGGAACAATGTGTCTTACAAAGTTGTGAACCAAGTTCAATAGTCAGAAGAAAACGCAAGCCTCACCCATAAAACATTACAATAGTCCTGGCAGAAAAACCCAATGGGGCCTGGACTTGTAAATGTCATCATCTGCACATCCTCAGACTTTCTAAGTTTCATGTTTCATGTTTCATGTTTATTTGATTTATATACCGCCCTTCTCCCGAAGGACTCAGGGCGGTCCTGAGTGATGGATGGGTAGTAATGAATGGGTAGATGACAATGCTCTTTATTTTTTATAATTGCTCTAATTGGAATTGAAATGGAAGAGAGACAATAACAGAAGCAGGAATGAAGGCATTAGATGTGACTTACTGTTCAGCTTTTCTTACCTTCCTGCTATCCTTTTCCAGTTTAACAGGCATGCTTCAAAACGTTATCAGGCAAAGAAAGCTGGTTATATTTTACAGCATTGTCTTTGTTGCAGAACAAACTTTTCATTTCATTATCAAACTATTTATTTTATATATATATATATATATTAATCCTTCTTCCTTTGTGACAGTTAACAAAACTTAAAAACCAAGTCAGGATATAAATTTTTTAAAATACAATTTAAAATTAGCAATAAAATGCTAAAATAATCTTAATGGTAAAAGCCTTCTGAACAAGGTGCATCTCATTGTGATCATCACAATTTTGATAAAGGGAGTACAGCTCATGCCAAACAGGCTGAATTTCAGGCTGAATCCACTTTCCTGAATATACGTTCCTGTCTATCACCCGTGCCTTGTTTGTATTTAATGTCACAGAACCCATTGTTAAATATAGACAGCATTACTTCCTTAGAATTGGATGCAAAGGAACATGAGAGCTGAGTGTCATGGACATTCTGATAATACCCATTTCCAAAATTGCATATAACTTACCTTAATGTTTCATGGGAGGCAAGATAGGAACCCTGTGGGGAACTGTAGATCAACATTCAAGATATCAAATAGTCTTACCACACATTCTTCTGGAGAGAATGCAACAATTTTAAAATAATGCCCCCCCCCCCCAACATAATACCACCATGGAAGTCTGCTCTAATTTAGTTGGAATGGAAGGAATTAATTATTAGCTCTATAATTAATTCAATGACATAATTTAATTAATTCCTCAACCAGCATGCTCTAGAATCAATTTAAAGTAGCTGAGGTTGAGAAACACTGTTCTAAAGAAAGCTTTCTGAATCTAAAATCCTCTGCTTACTTGGTACAGCTTATAGAATGCTAATTCATCAAGCTGGGGAATTCTGGGAGTTGAAGTCCACACATCTTACAATTGACGTGTTTGAAAAAATACTGATTTAGAACAGTTCTCCCTATGTGTCAGGACTAAAATTAGCTATACTGACTGTAAATAGTTGTATCCCCAAAATATATGGAAGACGCTACGTTGAAAATGTTTGTCTGGATAATAAATAATTCTTTCTTTAGTATTGTGACATAGCCTTGGATAACAGTGGCCGTTTATTCTACTGAATTGGTTCTGTTATTGGCTGGTATTGCTTCAAAAATCTTTTAACACAGAGATTCTATTATGACTGAACCAAATGGTATGTACTTTTGATACTATTCCCATTATATTCTTGCTGTTCCAAGCTAGGAAACAACTAAATTTCTTCCAACAGTATTTCCTATTATTCAGGACAGTGACTAAGGCTGAGACTTCCTTTGAATTCCTAGTATTTGTGAGCTGTTTCTGACAATTTCTTCAACCATCTTAAATATTCAGGGCCAACCACCATATACTCATTAATTAAAATGTAGCAGTTGGCCCTATTACATCTTTTTCAAGGACTATCTTTTTTAAACAAGTTTAATATGCAGACTTCATATTCTAAAATATAAAGCATGGTAGGAGATAACTTAGGGCTGTTTCAAGCAGTACACATCAATTAGGTAGTGAAATAAGTTTAAACATATTAACATTATGGAAGATCAATGATGCCAGGAAGTATTAGTTGTCTTTAAATAAATCCAGCTGGAGAATTGAAAGAATTAGGATTTCCTAAATGATTTAAATGTTATGAAAAATATGTTTAGCTTTTTTAGAATATTTAAAATATGGCATATTATGTAATTTATGTTAAATTACATAAAAATGTAATTTAACCAGAATGGCTTGAAAATAATGTTTAAAAGATGTCTTGTAGTATCACAATATTTAGCTACTAGTAGGAACAACTAAAATAGACAAAGGAGTCAAATTAAAATTATTTTAATATGTTAAATCACTTCTTGAGACAGTTTGGTTGAAAACAAATATCACAACATGCAAATGATTACTCCTTAGTGTCCCCTAAACATCTCAGAAAATTACTGTATTAGACTCTATAAAACTGTCAGAGGAAACCTTTCCAAAGTTATTAAAATGCCAGAGAATCTTTTGGACTTTATGATATATTATTTATATTGCATAAAGGTAGTGTTTTAATATGAGATAGCCAGGTAGGAAGCTTACAGTAAAAACAGGATTTGAAGAACAAAATTTTGCATTAGAAAATATAGTTTAGTTTTCATTTTCCAGAGAAACACCAGTTTAGCCACTTTTATCTGAATAGTTGATGAAGATCAATTACATTCTGCCCTTACTCAAAAGTTCCTAAGGCACACATAGTATTCCTTTTCTTGGCAAAGTTTTTTCAGAAGTGGTTTGCCTTTCTGTCCTTCCTAGGGCTGAGAGAAAGTGACTGGCCCAAGGTCACCCAGCTGGCTTCATGGCCAAGGTGGGATTGAACTCATAGTCTCCTGGTTTCTAGCCTGATGCCACAACCATTATTCTAAACTGACTGTCACATAACTTAGTGGAGCCCAAATTAAGTGCTTGTTCTCTCTCTCTCCATCCCTCCCTCCCTCTATCTCAGAGCTATGCTGGCTGGAGAATTCTGGGAGCTGAAGTCTACAAGTCTTAAAGCTGCCAAGTTTGGGGACCCCTGCTCTATTTATCTGTGAATAGTAGCTTAATCAACATTTAAAAAACAACTTTGTAGTTAGACTATGGTAGATCATCTGGAAAAGACAATGTTGATTATGCTGCCTTGGTACAGATGTTATGTAGTACTATCCACAAAATAGTACTAAGGCATCTGATTGTTTCCTCTTGAAGAAGATAGAAAAAGAAGACAAACAGAAACACAATGGTGGAATGTGTAGAGAAAATACACATAATATGGGAATTAAGCAAAATTGAAGATGACTTCAGGTAGTTCTCAGCTTACAAGCACAGTTGGAACTAGATCTTCCATCATTAAGTGATTCATCATGTGACTATGACTGAATGTATGACTTTTTTTTGCTATGGTCATTAAACAAATCTGACTTATTGACTTTGCTTGTTGGAAACAGCTGAGAAGATTACAAATGGCAATCACATAACCCCAGGATGTTCACCCATTGTAAATTCATGCTGTTTGCCAAGTGCCTGAACTGCCATCACATACCCATAGGGATGCTATGACAGTCTTAAGTGGGAGAACTGTTTGTAAATCACGTTTTTCAGCTCCATTGAAATTTTGGTCACTAAAAGAATGGTCGTGAGTTGAGGATGCCTCCATGGACAAAATTTCATTGATCAACAATGAACATCCTGGCCCTTTTCCACTCACAACTTCGGCAGATTGTCTGAGAATCCCCTTCTTGCTACCACTACCTGAGGTAGTAGCAGATTTATTTATTCATTATATTACATTACCCAGGAAACTAGAATATTAGTATAGAGTTGTTGTTTGGCTGCCTAAGACTCAGACTGTTCAGTTCATGCTCAGGCACTATCCAGGGTGCACACCAGGGGGCAGTAGCAGCAGAGTTGCAGAAGTAAGGAATAGCAAAGAATTAAAGAATTAAAAGAATTAAAAATTCAGCATTTAGGCCTACAGCCACCTTTTTCTAAATGTTCTCCCAGCTCTTTCTGTGAGGATAGTGGGAAGTCCTGACCCAGTGCTATGGGTCAAACTATTTAATGAACATGCTACTATAAGCAGACATCATTACCACTTAATAGCACTGCTGGCAATAATCTTTTTCCCTACTAATCTTCCACCTTTGTGTTCAGCACACTGTCATTGAGAATTACAGCATTGCGAGAAACTGGAAAAGAAAATGACACCTCGCTTAGTTTTGGCTTGGCATGTACTACAAAAGGATTTATAATGACATCTTCCCATTGAAGCACCTTTTTTTTTTTTGCTGCCCTCGGCTTAGAATTATATATATATATTTATTAGAAGTTAAGGTAGGCCTTGTTGCCAACAATGTGGCTAAGGCAGTTTACTGGCCTCTTTTCTCAAACCCCAGCCTCCCCCACACCCTCCAAAGAAAAACTAATTTCCCTTGAGGTAGTTTTATTGATTCAGGTGTGGTTTTGATGCAGGAATAATGTGAATGCTATGAGCATCAATTGCTTGATGTTATTTGTGCATCAGTATTAAGGTGCATCAGTATTTGCGAGACCGCGTTCTACTGCCAATAGCTTCCCACAGGCCAGTTTGCTCGCACAGAGAGGGGCTCCTCATGTCGGCTGGCAACCCCCAGGGAGAGACCCTTTTCTGTGGCGGCACCCACTCTCTGGAACGAACTACCCCCGGGGATACGTATGATCCCAGACCTTCGGACTTTTTGTCGGGCCCTTAAGACACATCTGTTTCATCTAGCCGGGCTGGCCTAAATTCCCATCTCTCGGTTTTATTTGTATTTGATTTTAATTGGGGTGTTTTTAATTTGCGGGCCAAAATTATTTAATTGTCTTTTAACTGATTTTTAACTTTTGTATGCTTCCTTTTATTCTGGCTGTTCACCGCCCTGAGTCCTGTTGGAGAAGGGTGGTATAAAAATCAAAATAAACATAAACAAAGGAAGATAAATCCATCCTAGGCACTTGTGAATTATAACTTGGTAAACTAGAAAGCTAGTATTAGTCCATTAAGGAAAGCATCAGATTGTTATTCTGTGGAATAGTCTATAACTATAGAATTATTAAACTAAACTAATGCTAATTATATTTAATTACATTTGTTTAAATCAAATTAGAATTCAATCAAATCTTTACTATGGACATAGACCAGTATACATTAAGCAACAGTTTAAGGCCTTTAAAGTGCCTATTCAAACCATAGAAGAAAAGCAAAGTAGGAGTTTTTGATTTATATATGTACGCAATTGTCACCATTTTAGATAATGGATCTGGCTTGGAATTCCAGCTTTATTAAAACATAAATAGAAGCAGTGTGACAAGGTATAATATATAGAACAGTTTTGAAGAAACATCCCCATAGTAAATAATAGGGGCAAAAGGTCACCTGTTTGTCTGTGGTTGATTAATGGTAGTAGTTTGACAGCAAATTAAATGTCACATAAAGTTGGTAAATGATACAACAAATCAATATATAGTGATAAGAGCAGATACAATTATTTTGGTAGCCAATACTATTAGGTACACAACTTGATTTAAGACAACAGTTTACTTCAGAAACTTTCCTAGAAAATGATTTGAGTTTTCAAAAGACCCCACAAAGTATTTGGGTAGATAGGCAGTAATTAGTACAATTACAAGTAGATTGTATTTTCGTGAGACAGCTGATGCCTCTTCTTAAAAGCTAAAGTAGAACAAACAATCCATTTTTTAAAATTTACCAGCAAGTATCAAGCCAAACTTATTTTAAGATCTCAGGTAAATAATTGGTTAATTTAGATTTACAGATATTTATCTTATACATAGCTTTTCTTTTAAATGCAACAGTTCTTTTATTCCCTACGGATGTTCCAAGTAGATACTCCAAAATATTTTTCACCACTAGCAAATAAGAATCAACTCTTGAAAAGTGCCATAATTGAAATACCACCCCCTCCCCACCAAAATTCATTATTATATTTTGTATGTATTAATCAATTTGATATTGTTTTGCTTTGCAATTAAATTAGTGAAAAATCTGAAGGAAGTCTTTTATAAAAAATTAATCCTAAATATTTTCTCAGTTCAATTTTTGGATTTTGGAAAAAGCTTATAGCTTGCAATTCTTCTGAATATACCGGTATTTATTCAGTTCAGACCTTATTGAACTCAGAAACTTTTATTTCTGAAAAAAATCAGTATAGTCAAAATTACATCGCAAAATGGATTTAAGGGTTTTATTTTGATAAATAAAAGCTGTTGGAGAAGCAAATTACAAAATGGAAATAGCTAGAAACACGTTTTAGAAACTGTTTGGTGTTACTTTTGTCAGAGAATCTTTAAATATATCATTGGAAAATATTCATTTTGTAATTTTCTAATTGAATTGTTTTTAATAGCCAATTGCTAATTAATTTAATAAATTTATATAACTGCCTAATTCAGCAACAGAGTTGATAAAAAAGAAGAACAAATACATATACAAAAAATACACAGTAGCTGAGAAAACCAACAATCATTTGTATTGCCAGGAGACAGATCCTCTCACCCCAATCTCTGCCTGCTCGCCAGGCCACGATCCCATATGAAAGAAACCAAGGCACACCGGGCACTTCAGCGATGTCAGGTTTATTCTCGGGCGAATTAGTCAGGCACGAGCAGCAAAATAATACAAAGTCGGCGTTGGGAGCCACCGCCCAACGCCTCCTTAAATAGCCCACGGGATAGCATGCACCAATGGCAAACGCTTCCGGATGTCTGTAAGCCAATCCACAGCGAGGTAAACTTCCCACATATACCACTCCCATCATGTCACACCTATCCCGGCTGCCAGGTGCACAACCGCCTAAAGCATATCACCCCCCGACACCAGTGCCTAACTACCCCCCCAGTGACAAGCCGCCAGCTCTGAAGGGTGCCGCCAGTGATACATGCGGGCTCAGAAACAACAGTGGACTGGAGACAGCAAAATGGGACAGGCAGTGGCAGCGTGAAGACAGGTACAGTGGCAGCCCCTCCCACGAAGTGTGTCGAGCAGCATGGTACAGCGGCAGCCACTCCCATGAAGTGTGTTGAGCAGTGTGGGCTCGACACCCAAATCATTGGATGACATCACCCAGCAGCTTCATATAAATAGTTAATTAGGAGGGTCAGGAGAAAGAACTGATCCCTGTGGCATATCACAAAGTTGTGGTTGTGGGCTGGACCTTTCCTCTGCAACTTGAACCAAAAACAGGTGAAGACGAACCAACACAATAGAGTGCCACCAATCCTTGGAGCAGATCCAGGAAGATACCATCATTGATGGTATTGAAGGCATCTGAAAAAAGTTGAGGGCAAGGATCGAGGCACTATTCCCTTCCTGCTCCCAGCAGATGCCATCCAAGAGTGTGATCAGTGCCATCTTAGTACTGTACACATGCCTGAATCCCAACTGAAAGGGATCCAGATAATCTACTTCTTCCAGAGACTTCTGAACCTACAGCAGAATTACTTCTATAGCTTTCTCTAAAAAGGGAAGATTGGAAATCGGATGAAAATTGTCCAGACTATTTGGGTCAAGCAGTGGCCCCTTGTGGATGGGGTGCGTCATTGCCTTCTCAAAAGCCTTTCTTTTTCCTTTTTCTTTATGCATTTTTTCTTGCTTTCCTTTCCATTGTTTTCTTTTAATTTGATTTTTGTTTTTGTCCTTTACTATTGCTAAAATCTTTAATATAAAGTATTTTGTTTAAAGAGAGAGAAATAACTGATTAATTAAAACTAACAAGATATAGAAAGAATAGAATAGAACAGAATTTTTTATTGGCCAAGTGTGATTGGACACACAAGGAATTTGTCTTGGTGCATATGCTTTCAGTGTACATAAAAGAAAAGATACGTTCATCAAGAAGGTACAACACTTCAGACATAATATGCCTTCTGAATTTCTTTTTCAAGATCTTTAATAAGAGCTCTGCTTTGGGATACATGTCCAAGAGGAAGGAACTGAAAGGGCTTAGAGTGGAGAAGTTGGCACTTTTCCAAGCACTGCCCAACTGTGTCCTCAGTGGAGATGTACCAGAAGAATTTTCCTTCCTTCCTTCCTTTCCTATCTCTCTCCCTCCCTCTATTTCGGATGATATTTGATTGTGTATTGTTTAGTTTTCAGAGTCATGCTGTTGATGGATAGGCAGAAACCTTTAAATAACTTATTTCCTACATTCCATTGGATTAAAAATAATAAATATGATTCCAGATTAAACCATTTTATTGTTCTTAGTAAAAATAAATTTCAGTAAATGATGGCTGATAAGAATATTCTGTAAATATTATCCTAATTATGCTGCTTTTTATGAATTGATACTGTCCCTTTGGGTAAAGTTTTAAAATCCCAAACATATGGCCTAGAGGCCACGGACAGAATGTTCTTCTCCCTGGGGAGTGGTCAATTCAGTGATTAAAACATATATATTTTTGGTTCCTGCCTTTGTGAATGGCTTTGAGTAGCTTGCTGTTAACAACCTACTGAAAGCAAATTTCCTGTTTGCATGAAAATGTTAAAGCAAGGAATTCATTTCCTAATTACCATACTAAACATTTCTGTTAAAATTTGTTCTATTTCACTTTTTTTAAAAAAAATCTGAGATTTAAATAAATCTTTAAAAGCAAAATTGTTTCTTATTTTCAAATGAAGGCTCTTTATAGACTCTATTTTGCACACAAATTTTCCATTTAACAGAAAGAAGTTGGATTTCATAAGTATCTCTAAGCTAATTTGTAAAGAGATACAGAAAATCTACCAGCCTGCTCTTATTTCATTTTTGTCTTTGTTTTTCAACTGAAGGTTCATTAGACAGAATTGCTCATGTGACATATGTTAAGTGCTGCAATATCTGCAGTAAATGTATTATTCATACCATAAAAGGGAAACTTAAATGGAGTCCTATCCATTTCAGAACTAATCCCCTCCCCCCCAAATATAGTGAGATTTATTCTCACAAGGATGTATTGGATTATAATTCCACAGACATAGTTATTTTGAAAAGCAAGGCTTTATCAAGTTTTTCTCAAATGTTGAATGTCTGCCTCTCTCATAAATTATCAAATGGAATCTTTCTTTTCCTTTTATAATATCACTCTTTCCCTTTCTTCATGGAACCTCTAGCAGACATTTCATAGATCCTTCATGTTCAACATTTTGGTTAAAGTAGAGAAGCAAATTATTGTTATGTGCTATAATGGTGACGTGTTTTGACTTACTTATTGAACATTCCATAGATCTGTGATGAAAGATATGGTGATTTAATAACAATGTTAATCAAAATTGCTACTGTGGAAATGGTGTTAAAAGTTATGGTGTCTTTATTTACCAGTACCTCTATTTATTATTTCAGAAGTGAACTGTATCTAAAATAAATGGTCTTGTATACAAAACAAATGATATTTAGAGTACAGAGAACATAAAATCAATAGCACTGTAAAGGCTTACTTGGCCATCTGACTTGCCATAAGAACACTGTGAATATTATGCCAGAAGGAAATTTTTTCAACTAGACATCCCTGATTCAGGCTGCAAAAATCTGTATGCCAACAAAGAAATACACAAAACTGATTTGCTTCCATCTTCTGATCAACTGGATTTTTGCAGCCCAGATTTTGTAGTTCAAAAGGAGTTTATTTAATCAATGGGGCGACAGATGTCAGAGACAGATGCTCCAAAATGGGAGGGGCGGGGGAGAAGAGATCCATGGACTATCAACATAGAACTAGATCAGCCCTCTTAATCTATTGCTGAATAACATTTCACCATCCAGGAACTGGAATAATTAGAGATAGCATAGCCTTCTATAACCATGCCCTCTAGGTGTATTGAAACCCTAACTCCAAATATTCTGATCTAGGCTAGTTAGCATATACTTTTATTTTCTAAATAGTACATGACCTAACAGTAGAGAAAGATTTCTATATTTATTGCTGTCCTATTAGTTTGTTATACATACTGTATACACTAAAAGATAGATACACACATATGTATATGTATGTATGTAATGTATGTATGTATGTATGTCACAAGCCAATTTAACTTTCTTAATCTGAAGGCTAGGAATACTGAATATCTTTACTGAAATTGAGAAAAATGGGTGGAACTATAAACTCTGTTTAACAAAGTTGAACTTAGTTTGAGTAAGAAACACAAATAATTTATGGCTCCCATAGAGTGGTGGGTTTCAACCGGTGTAACAACCAGTTCGCTTCGCGCACGCACTTTGCTCCGCGCAAGCTCATTGCATGTCAAGACAGTGGAGTCGCAGCAATCCGCTCTGCCACACCTATCAGCTGGGCTAAAAACGAACGAATATAGGTAGGTATAGTGCGGGGGGGAGGGGCCAGCTGACGGTTGGAGCGAACCGGTTAGCTTTCAGCTCACCATCAGTGCTACCGGCTCGAGCAAACCAGGACGAACTGGTAGAAACCCACTACTTCTCCCATCCAGTTTGAAATAAAGCCCATAGGTTCAGTAGGATTTATTTCTGAATGAATATATATGGTGCTTGTGAAAGGAAATGCTTTTAAAGAATTAAGTCTATATTCTATTTAATCATTCATTATTTATTTTAGACTTTATTTTAGAGCATTTATAGGCTATGCCAATCTGATTGATTCTGGTGGAGTGTAGGAGCAAACACATATGTCCTTTGTATCAATCATATTGGACATTCTGCTTTATCTCTTGTACTCTTGGGATGTCTCTTTTAATAGTGAGTTTGCCATCTGGAGTTTTTAATAAGGATTTCTATTGATTAAAAAAAGATCTGCCACCTGATTAATTGAGGGTATCATTGAAAATCAATATTTTAATCAATTAAACATTGTGATGGTAGTGATTTTGTACAAACAATATAGAGATGATTTTGAGAAAAGAATTTTATAGGACAAGTTCGCATTTGAATAAGCATAGATGACATATTGTTGATCATTACTAATATCAAAAGCTCAATTTTATAATTTTACTAGTACAAATTAGTATCCTGAAGTACATTAAACTGAAAAAAATATCAATTTTTAAAAAGTTGTTAATTAAACGGTTTGCTCTCTGCATGCTTTTTTTGGTCAGGATTGATTACGGTAATTCTTTTTTAATAAAATGTGTCACGCTTCTTTCCTAAGATGCTGGACTAATTGCCAGTTGGGTGCTTAAACAGTGGCTTTGCCTTCATAATCCCAGTCTAAATTGCTAATTAATTTTACTTCCTCAAACAAAGAAGCACCCATCAGAATGATGCCAAGAAAAGGAAAGTTAGAAAAAGCTATGGCATTGAAAAATAAACACATTTCCGTAATATGAAACAAAATGAATCAAAAGGTTTAGGCTGTGCTGCCTGATCGCAATTCTGTCATGATACTAACATGTAGACTTTATTTTAAATGTTCTGTAGTTTGCTTAGAAGAAGAAATGTCTATAGGGAAACTATAAATACATAAAATGCAGGATTTAAAATTCATTTTTTCTTTTCTTCCATATTTTCACAGGTCAAAAAATCCTTCACCACAGAAGTGAAGTTTTAGAAACCGTTGTGCTGATTAATCCTTCAGATGAAGCAGTCAGCACTGAGGTAAAGTAATTTTAAAAAATCATACCTGTGCTGATATACTTTAATCAAAATTACATGCTATGGGCATAAAATAACTCAAAGCAACTAGACCAGAAATACTGATATTTTTATTTACCTATTTTATCTATATCACGTAAAATGAACTAGAATCCATGTCTACTGTTAAGTAAGTTCCACTGAGTTTAGTGTGAATTATATTCAGGTACAGTAATAGTGTATATTAATATTGTGGTCTGATTGTGTTATATTTTTGGTTTCATGCTTATCTCTCATTTTTTTCATCCACTCCTAGATGAAAATAAACCCTAAATATATGAATCAATAAATAAATGATATTTCATATTTCCTTCCATTTCCTTGGTGACATTGTATATCGTCTCCTATAATTTATGAGGAAAAAGCAAATGATGTGAATACAATATAAAGTAACATGCATGGCAGACTGATGGGAGTATCCTGTTTTTCTCAGCGGTCAGTCAAATGCTTGTGACAAATCTATAAATACTCAGAGAGACAGGTGACTTTTCCTATTGTTCCCACCCATTCATCTAAACTATCTTGAAGAGTAGTCCTCATTCATCAATTTGATAAAGCTCTCCTACATGTTTTTCTGCTTATTTTAAATTAATTTCTGATTATTACATTTTTTTCTTAGGGTTTTCTACGACTTTACCAACTATTCAATATCTTGTTGATATTTTCCAACAAATATCAACTCGCATGTATAATTTTCTGGATCCTTTTGGATCTTTTTTTAAAATTACCATTTGATTGGTTATTTTCTTCTCATTTTTCATGGGGGTAATTTTCTGGAGGATGTTCTATATCTTTGTAAAATATTGCCAATTGTTATATTTAATTTGAGAACTCTTGAATCTTTGTCTTTCTTTAACATATCTTTAATTTCTTTATCATTCAAAATCCTGATCTCTTTACTTGCAAGGTCCCTCTGGCTTTAAATTACTCAACAAGCTGATCACAATTATTTTACATCTCACTGTTTTTGTTTATTTCTTACCCTATGGTAGTACTGTACAAATGGATTAAACCACAATACTCAGTCTCCTATAAATAATTGTTTGTGTTTCAAAACTTTTCTTTGGTGTGTTTTTTTGGGGGGGTAATTAATGGGCTGCTTTTGTTTGTTGTTTTGCTAAAGTTAATTTTGATTTTATCTGGGGAAGTTTTTTATTTCTAAAAAAAACAAGTCTTTTTCTCTTTTTTTACAGTAATATAATAGATATTTGTCATTATAAGTTGACAGCATTCTTTCAGTGAATATTTGGCAAGAATTTTGTTAATTTCTTACTTTTGCCAATTTCTGCATGCCATCCTCTAAAATACATAAAATATAGGAGTATAATGCAGAAGCCATATATTAGTGAAATATTTTTGTCTGTCTGTTTTTCCTGGAAAAGCTGTTTACTTTGTAAAGTGTGCTGGCAGCCTTTCTAGAGTCTTTTACCACCAGGTACAGGAAACAATAAAAGAAGAGAAGTCTGTTTTTAATGGATCCTAGTGCACATAAAAGGGATGAAATTTAAGTGACATTCATGAGATAGTCAAACATTAATCTTATTGTTTAATAATAATGATAAACAGGAAAGAGACAAAGCCCATTAAAAGTAAAGGTACATTTTTATTTCCCAGCATAGTTAGTCTTAAATCAGCATTGAATTTGCTTTTTTCTGTTTCCTAAAGCTTTTAGTGATCATCCCTGAACTCATTATAAAAGGTAATTCATTGAATCATACGTGTCCGAAGGGAGGAGCAAATGAGAAAATATATGTTGTCCAAATGCAAACTCCATGGCATGGCAAACTCTCTGAGCTTGGTTGTTTTCTTGCAGGCATTTCATTACCAAACTAGATAACAGAATCAGTGTTGACATAGCTGAACCCTGAGTTACAAATATTCTCTTCTTTCAGTTCCATGGCATGTATTTGTGCTGGACATTAGGACACAAATATGAAAGGATTGGATTTGCATCATAATGTCATGAAGCACATTATTGATATTTTTTTCATCACTGCAGATAGCTATGATCACCCATACATTGAACCAAAATTGAGGGGATACTTGTTTTTTTTATGGCATATTCTAATTTATTGACATCAAAGACAAGATGAAAATTGTGTTGTCATTATTGATTTGAAGAAATTATTCTCATCACTAGCTATAAAGATAAATCTCACTTAACAACCATAATTGGGACTGGCAACTCATCACTAAAAGCACAGTAGTTAAGATGCCATGTGACTGTGATAGGCTTATAACTCCACTTTCACTGTGGTCATTAAGCAAATCACCCACAGTCATTAAGTGAGACATTACATTATCACAACTTGTTGATTTTACTTCTGGCTACTCCTTTGAGAAGTTATTTATTGGAAGCTGGCTGTGAAGCATGCAAATGGTGATCGCATAACTGTGGGGATACTTCAAAGGGTAAGAAATAACCATAAGGATATTTTTTTAGCACCATTGTAACTTTGAATGGTCTCTAAACAAGGCAGTTGTTAAGTGAGGACTACCTGTATTTATATATTTCTGATGCATGATTTCCTACATTTGGTAACAGCATTAAAAAAATCATTAATTTGATTTCTCCTGCAACTGCAGGTATGAGGATGAGGTACTTTTTCTCTGCTAAAATTTCTCTCTTGTTTATGAAAATTTGATCCCCTCACACATGTGGGAGCTATTTTGATCTCAGGTTGGTGCCATTGAAAGCCCTGTGGTCTTGTGGGACTTTCTTAGAGTTTGGAAAGCTAAGGAAATTAATAGCCTGGCTCTTAATCCAGAGAGAACAGCAGGAAGCCTACTTTGCAGCATTTCCTGTGTGGAACTGCAGGGGAAGTAATTTTCCTATTGCTAGAATCACCCACTTTGGCCCACCTCCTGTGGTTTTTCACTTTCCTGCTAGGTAATAAGGCACAGTGGTCACAATTCCCCTATCCCCCACAGATATTCTCTACAGAATGCTTTTATTGATCTACCCACACTGGATGGGCCGTTTCTCTTTAACAGCAAACGGCAGTCAGAGAAGAGGATGAATGTTAGCTAATTGCCATGGTTAGTGCTACCACATAACCCAGATGAAGGGTTGGCTAGATAATTGTGTCAGGGAAAGGAAGGCTGAGGTTGATGGTTGTGGAGACAAAGCCAGTGTTCACATGGACTGGAGACTTAAGCTTTTATTCTCTTTTCCATGCATGTTTACTTCAGAATAGAGTATATATCCTATGAAAATAAATCATATGAATCGTGTGTCTTTTTAACAATCTTTTAAAGCTTTTCTTTAATATTTCAGATTTAATACACCAAATTTAGTTTCAGACCAAATTATTAATACATATCTTGGGATAATTTGGCTTTGTTGTCATGATAACATATCTGTGGAAGTCTCTTCCCTTGAATGCGCACCTAGAATCTACTGTTATTCCATTTCAGGGCAAGGCAAATTCTGGGGTCACACATCATGCTAATCAATTATGTGGTTGCTTTCCTTGGCATTAACAACAAAAAGCCTGGATGACTTACTAGATGATAGCAAAGAAGTACAAAAACTATTTTTGATTTCCTCTAATGGTCATCCAGATCTCTGCAATCTGGTAGTCCCAACATTGCACTGACCAAATCCACTGTTTAGGATTATTGTGAATAACACCATAGATGCTTATTTTTCCAAACTTCCCAAACTTCTTAATTTTCACTGGACTTGCTATTCTGTTCTTTTAAATTGATTGGATTAACATTATTGTTTTGATTTTAAAACAATCTTCCTCCCTCAATGAAATACAATCATTCCTCCTTTTTTTTTTGATAAATAAGGTCTAACGGTAATGTTTACTTTCCTTGAGATTATTAATATTAATTTTTCCCCTAAAGAAAGCATGAAGTATAAAAGATGTTTCAAAGTGATTATTTGTATCTTCTACTGCAGGTGCGTTTAATGATAACAGATGCTGCACGACATAAACTTCTGGTACTAACTGGGCAGAATTTTGAAAATACAGGCGAACTCATTCTTCAGTCAGGATCTTTCTCATTTCAGAATTTCATTGAGATCTTCACAGACCAAGAGGTTTGTTTCTTAATTGTTGCTACTGTGTAACTCATTGGGGCTGAAGTTTTGTTTGTACTTTTGATTGTACAGCAGATTTAGTCATTTAATGTTTTGAAGAGGAGTAAAAAAAATCAGAAATAGATGTCCATCATGCTATTCGTTTTTAAAATAAAATAGACTGCAGGACAGGGTAAAAAAAGATAATCAGTTTTTATTTATTTGCTTACAGTTTTTATATCCATCTCCAACCTGAGGGGTTTCTGGATGATATGCAACAAAGCAAATAGATAAATCCAGAGTATCCAGCTATTTCTCAGTTAATGAGCACTTGTTGAGCAATTGTTCAAACATGATAGTCCTGAACTAGTGATGGTTACAACTGGTTCTTAGACTGGTTCTTCTGGCTATTCCAGCATCCCTGTGATCACGTGATCATGATGGCACATATGATGGTTACAGCACCCCACAATCACATGATTGTGATTTGCAACTTTCCCACAGCTTCACACAAATGAAGTCAATCAGAAAGCCAGCAGGGCAGATCTCAAGTTGCTTAAGTAAAATTCCCCTGCCTACAGAACCACCTCCAGTCCTCCTTTGCTTGCGCCATTCATCAGTGGCCACCTGCACCACCTTGCACACACTCCCCAAGTCTCACTGTGCTTTTGTGGTGCCTGTCCAGTGATTCACACATCCTTTCCTGGCCACTTGAACATCCTTCCCCAACCTCATTGAGTTTAGACCTTCCTCCCTTACTACTTGCATTCATTCCTTCACCTGACAGCAGCTATCTCAATCCCCACCATGCTTGTACTGTGCCTCCCTGTCACCTGCACACTCACTAAGCCCAACTATGCTCACACTGCACCTTCTTGGCCACTTGTACACTCATGCACCCTGGCATGCTTTCCCCAAGTCTCACACACTGCATATCCCCAGACACACACACATTTTTGTACATTCTCTCTCTCTCTCTTTACCTGCTTGCCAGCTTGTGAGCTACCCCGGGACTTGCAACTTGTTGCTGGCTTCCCCATTGATTTTGGTCATTGGAATCCAGCAGGACATTGCAAGGAGATGCTTGCTTAATGACCTATGATCCCCACTTAACAATGACAATGGGGACTGCAAGAATTGCCATAGCTAAGAAATGAAGTCACATGACATTGTGCTTTACAACTGCATTGCATAACAATGGAAATTCTAGCGCCAATTGCCTATAACTCAAGGGCTATTTGTAAGTAACAATACATTCCAGTATTAATGTCACTAGCAATCACTTGTGTTAAAATCTTGACGAAATAAATTTATTTTAGTTGCCTTGCAGAATGCCAAGAAGGAGCGTATTATATGAACCTCAGCAAACCCTTTTGAGATATTCTTATTGACTGGGCAGATTCAGTCCTTGGAAAATAATGCCATACCACATTGGACTTTGAAGGGTTAATGAACAGTTTGAATTGGCCAAGAAGTTAATACTGATAGCCCTTATAACAAATTCAAAATCAATGTTGCATGGCAGTGGCAGGGCTAGTCTACCTGTAGTCTAGCATCCTTATTCAGGATCACCTGCAGCTTCTGGGACATTTTCAAAGGCTGTCCCACATGGAGTGCATTACATTAATCCAACTATAGGTGGATCACAGAAGAAGTTACCATCACCAAAGTATCTTGGTATAGGGAGTGTGTCAATTGATGGCCAGCTGCCCATTGCTTCTACCTACTGTTTAAATGGTAGCGGTAGATCCAAAAGGACCCGTAGGTCATGAAGCAATTCCTTTGGGGAGCACATGATCCCATGTAAGGTATCATGCTGACTGATGTTCACAGATATATATTGATGTTTAGGAACTTGTTCTTGGAGGGATTTAATCTTAATCTTAACAGTCTCCAGACACTTGCTAAGACTTTATATGATATCCAAGGTTTAAGCAGGAGTAACAGTGAATACATGAGTATTATCAGCATGCTGATGACATTCTACTCCAAACTAACAAGCAGCTTAATAGATATATTAAATAGAACATCTCACACTGCAGTAATCATAGGTTTGAAGATTGCCCCCCAACTGACTGCAGCTGCCCTTTGAGGTAAGAGCCAGAACACCAAAGCATGGTGCAATCTTACAACCTTTGTTGATGGTCCAGCAAGATGCCATGTTTAATGGTATTGGACATAGTTGATAGAGGTCTAATAGGCCCAAGAAAGTGCGTTCCCATATTCAGTGTCTCAGAAAGGTAACTCTAGGCTGACCAATGTTGTTCCATCCCAGGGCCTGCTTAGCAAGATATTCTTTTTTCCCCTAAGATTTTCTGTGGTTGGGACATAGCCATCTTAACCATCTTTCTCAGAAACAGAAAGCAGTGTGTCAGGTGAAAGTTATTAAAAATGAGGTCAACTGAGGGCTTCTCTGCATTATGAATATATATTCAAATCAGAAGCCAAGTATATTTGTTTCTGAAACAAACCTAGACAAGGATCTAGAAGCAAGTGTTCTTTTTTTAGTCCAGATCTTTTATATCTGTATATTCTAGTTTGCCTTCTTCATGCTTACTTTGCTCTTTAAATGTAGGTAATGTTACTATCCAAATCTAAAACAATAACATTAAATTGGCTCAATCTTTCTAAGAAGTCAGCAAACACAGCTGAGATATTTCCATGGCTAAAACCATGATGGAATATAAATACTTTTGAAATAAAAGCAACTTTTCTTAATATGGAAATGCCTTGGCACCAAGCCTGTATATAATTGCTATTTTTTTTCTTGCAGATAACAGTGTATATTAGAGAAAATAAGACTTTAGACTAGCATAATTACTTTGATTTGTACTAAAACACTGAAATCAATTATGGGGGCCAAAGGCAAAATTCTAACTCAGGAAGCATATCCACTTTCTACTGATTTAATTTTGAGACATAATTATGAATTAAGAGTATACAATCATATCATATTTCTGCTTGGATTTTTTCAATTTCAGATTGGCGAATTATTGAGCACTACTCACCCTGCCAACAAAGCCAGCTTAACACTTTTCTGTCCTGAGGAAGGGGACTGGAAGAATTCAAACCTTGACAGACACAACCTTCAAGATTTCATCAACATTAAGCTGAATTCTTCTTCTATTTTGCCTGAAATGGAAGGGCTTTCTGAATTCACAGAGTACTTGTCAGAGTCAGTGGAAGTACCATCACCATTTGATATTTTGGAGCCACCAACATCAGGAGGCTTTCTGAAACTTTCTAAGCCTTGTTGTTACATTTTCCCTGGTGGAAGAGGAGATTCTGCGCTGTTTGCTGTGAATGGGTTCAACATGCTTATCAATGGAGGATCAGAGAGAAAATCTTGCTTCTGGAAACTCATCAGACATTTGGACAGAGTAGATTCAATCTTGCTCACTCACATTGGAGATGATAATTTGCCAGGAATTAACAGCATGTTGCAACGGAAAATAGCAGAATTGGAAGAGGAGCAGTCTCAAGGCTCTACTACCAATAGCGACTGGATGAAAAATCTAATTTCACCTGATTTGGGAGTTGTATTTCTTAATGTTCCTGAAAGCCTAGGAAACCCTGATCCTAATTTGCAATTAAAAAGAAGTGTAGAAGAGGCTTGTTTTACTTTGCAATACTTAAACAAGCTCTCCATGAAACCAGAACCTCTTTTTAGAAATATAGGAAGCAACACTGAGCCCATTATCCTTTTTCAAAAAATGGGTGTAGGGAAACTGGAAATGTATGTGCTTAACCCAGTCAAAAACAGCAAAGAAATGCAATATTTCATGCAGCAGTGGACAGGTACGAATAAAGATAAAACTGAACTAATATTACCAAATGGTCAAGAAATAGACATCCCAGTTTCCTACCTGACTTCAATCTCATCATTGATTGTATGGCATCCTGCAAACCCTGCTGAAAAAATCATCAGAGTTCTTTTCCCAGGGAACAGTACACAGTATAGCATATTAGATGGCCTAGAGAAGCTCAAACATTTGGACTTCCTTAAACAACCAATAGTGACACAAAAAGACTTAAGTGGTAACCTGACAAGTCCAGCAGTAAAGCAGACAAAACTGAAGCAGAGAACAGACAGCAAAGAAAGTCTCAAGCCAATCACTAAAACACTGTCTACAAAGACTGTCAGGAAAGAATCGAGAGAGGAGGCCTCTGACACAGGGAAATCTAGCCCACCAGAAAAAGCTCAAAAAGTAGAAAAACCCATCATAAAAAAGGAAAAACCAGCAAAAAGTGAAAGTAGGCTCTCTGTGACTGAAAAAGACCTAACGGCAAAAGAGCAACCAATTGTGAAATCTGAAACTATTGAAAAACAAACCACCGATGTGAAACCAAAAGTAATAAAGGAGAAGCATGTGAAAAAGGAAGTGAAAGTAAAATCTGAAGAAAAACAAGAGGAGAAAGAAAAGACAAAGAAAGAGGTGCCTAAGAAGGATGAAAAATCCCAGGCCAGGAAAGAAGAAAAGCCTAAAAAGGACGATTTGAAGAAAGAAATAAAGAAAGAATCTAAAAAAGAGCCAAAGAAAGAAGCTGCTCCAAAAGAATCCAAAAAAGAAGAGAAAAAGGAAGAGAAAAAGGAAGAAAAGAGAGAAATCAAGAAGGTTCCTAAGGAGATAAAGAAAACCTCTGCTGCTTTGCCTGAATCAAAGAAGATTACAGCAAAGTCAAAACCACAGAAGAAGGAAGAACCCGTCAAAAAAGAAAGTGGACTTGCTGGGAAACCCAAAGAAAAAGTTAAAAGCAAGCCAGTGAAGAAAGAACTCAAAGTGGCTGAAAAACCAGCTGCAGCAGCAACTGTTTTGGGAGTGGGGGCTGCAACAGTAGCAGCTGCAAGCCTAGCAGCCAGTGGGAAAGAACTTGAAGTTGAGAGGTCACTTATGTCCTCACCAGAAGACTTAACAAAAGATTTTGAAGAACTAAAAGCGGAAGAAGTTGAAGTTGTGAAGGAAATAAAGGAAGATAAAGTTAAAAATGAAAGCCAGCTAACTGACGTAGAACAAAAGGAAGATTATACAGTTCAAAAAGAAAAAATAGAAGGTCCAATTCATTCTCCTGATGAAGATATCACTGCTGCAGAACCTGAGGGAGAATGTGAACAAACTCCTGAAGAGCTGGAGTCTGTGGGAAAAGACAAGGTTGATGACAGTGAAAAATTTGAAGAGGAAGGAGCAGGTTTTGAAGAATCTTCTGAGGCAGGCGACTATGAAGAAAAGGCTGAGACCGAGGAGGCAGAAGTACAAGGGGACAATGAAGAAGTGCCAACAAGTTTCAAAAAGCAAGGCATAAAGGATATCATTGAAACAGAGGAGATTGAAAAAGAAATGATAGAAGCCCCCGAAAATGAAAAAACAAAAGGGTTAATGTATGATAAAAAAGCAGAATTTAGAATGGAGTATGAAGATCACTATGAGGAAAATTTAGAAGAAACAACAGTTGAAAAAGCAGAAACAGAAGACACTGAAGAAGAAATTGAGGAAGACAAAACTGAGGAGGTCAAAGATGAAGAGGAAACTGAAAAAATACAAGCTGAAGGGGATTATGTCATGGCTGTAGTAGACAAAGCAGCTGAAGCTGCTGAAATGGATGATAAATATGGTTTGCCTGTAACTACTCCAACTAAATTGTCAGAATCTCCATCTCCGGCAAAGGAACCAGCATCTTCAATCCATGATGAAACACTACCTGGTGGGTCAGAAAGTGAAGCAACTGTTTCAGATGAAGAAAACAGAGAAGACCAGCCTGAGGAATTCACTGCTACTTCAGGTTATACCCAGTCCACCATTGAAATATCCAGTGAACCAACTCCAATGGATGGAATGTCAACTCCACGAGATGTAATGAGTGACGAAACAAATAACGAAGAAAGTGAATCTCCTTCCCAAGAATATGTTAACATTACTAAGTATGAGTCAGCCCTATATTCTCAAGATTTTGCTAGACCTAAAATTGCTCCTCTTCCTGATGCTTTTAATGGGTTATCTGAAGGATCAAAAACAGATGCTACTGAAGGCAAAGATTATAATGTTTCAGCTTCTACCATTTCACCACCTTCTTCATTAGAGGAAGATAAATTTAACAAAACTTCCTTCCAGGATCTGTATCATCTTCGGGAAAATGAATTCAAAACTGTTACTAAATTAGAAATTTCAGAAACTTGGGAGGAGAAGATTAGCCCGACTATTGATGAAAGTCCAGCCCCACTATCACCAGTTGCTAAAACACCTCTTAGCGAACGTAGTGTGAACTTTTCCCTAACTCCCAATGAGATTAAAACATCAACTGAGCCAGTATCTCTCACAACACTGCCAGAAAAACATCTCGAAACCCAGGAAGAACAGTGCCCCAGCCCTGATGATAAAACATTAGAAGTGGTATCCCCTTCACAATCAGCTGCTGGAAGTGCTGGTCACACTCCTTATTATCAGTCTCCCACTGATGAAAAGTCAAACCAACTTCCAACTGAGATTCCTGGAAAGACAACTGAAGTACCAATCAGTGTTGAAGTTAGTGATGCCAAAGACAATGTTTCAAAACACAGAATAAGCCCAATGGATGAACCAGTGCCTGATTCTGAATCGCCTTTTGAGAAAGTGCTTTCACCTTTGCGAAGTCCACCACTTATTGGAACAGAATCTTCTTACGATGCATTTTTAAGTGCTGATATAAAATCTCTCAAAGAAACTGAAACGACCTTTGAAAAGAAAAGTGAAACAGATGATTCTGTGTTGCAGGAGAGCTCAGTTTCTGAAGTTTCTTCGACAAACATTTTCCAAGAGCAGCAGGATGAAAAAGATTTGGAGCTGACACCTCCAAAATCAGACATTCTTCTAGAAAAGAAAAAGGATGATTTAGAAACTTCAGAAATTCAGTCTGCATTAGTTTTGGATGAGAGGAAGCTGGCAGAGGTCTCTCCTACTCAGGTGGATATTAGTCATTTAGGCTATTTCAAAGAGGATACTAAAATGTCAATATCTGAAAGTACCGTCTCTGATAAATCTGCAACTCCTGTTGATGAAGTTGTAGCAGAAGATACTTATTCTCATATTGAAGGAGTTGCGTCTGTTTCTACAGCATCTGTTGCTACTAGTTCATTCCCAGAACCAACTACTGATGATGTATCTCCTTCGTTACATGCTGAGGTTGGATCTCCTCACTCTACTGAAGTTGATGATTCTCTCTCTGTGTCTGTTGTACAAACACCGACTACATTTCAAGAAACAGAAATGTCTCCATCTAAAGAAGAGTGTCCAAGACCAATGTCTATTTCTCCACCAGACTTTTCTCCTAAAACAGCAAAGTCAAGAACACCAATACTAGATCATAGATCTCCCGAACAATTGACTATGTCAGTAGAATTTGGACAAGATTCACCTGAACAGTCTTTGGCCATGGATTTTAGCAGACAGTCACCTGACCAACCCATAGTAGGTGCTGGTGTGCACCATATATCTGAAAATGGTCCCACAGAAGTTGATTTTAGCCCTTCAGACATGCAGGAACATGGATTTCCAGATAAAATATCACCAGTGGAACAAGTGTGTTTTAGCCATGAGAAGGATATTTCAGAAATTATTTCAGTTTCTCAGATAGAGGCTTCACCTTCACCTTCTACTTCCTCTGTCCATACACCTTCACAGGCAAGTTCTCCCCTGCAAGAAGAAGTCCTATCAGCTGTTACACAGCCTAGTGATATGCCATTGCATTCTACATTTCCATCAGAAAAAATGCAAAGCTTGGGAGAGAAACTCTCACCAAAGTCTGATTTATCTTCATTGACACCACGGGAATCATCTCCTTTGTATTCACCTAGTTTTTCAGATTCACCACCCATAATGAAAGAAACAATGGCTGCTTCTCAGTCATCTCTATTATCATTGCACGTATCCCCAGACAAATTGTTTGGCTATCATACATCAATTGTTCAAGATCCTGAGACAAAACTTGGCCAAGAGCTTCTAGTATCTAAGGATCAGGAAGATACTGAAGAAACATCCATATCACCAGAACCTCTTATTTACTCTTATAAGGAAACTGGAAAAACCACTAGGTCACCTGAGGCTATTAGTTATTCCTATGAAAAAACAGAGGAAATCACCGAATCCCCTGAAACTTTTGATTACAACTATGCTTCAACAAAGGAAATCACTGGATCAATAGAGGCAGATAGTTATCCCTATGAAAAAACAGAAAAAACCACCAAGTCACCAGAAGCCCTTGATTATTCTTATGAAAAATCCCCCAAACTGTCAGAGTCTGTCCATTATCCTTTTGAGTACGCAGAGAAAGCTACCAAAACACCTGACATTTCAAGTTATCGCTATGAGAATGACAAATACTTTGTTTCAGAAAAATCTGAAATCCGTCAAGATGTTGATTTATGTCTTGTCTCATCCTGTGAATACAAGCATCCCAAAACAGAACTGTCACCTTCTTTTATAAATCCTAACCCCTTAGAATGGTTTGCAAATGAAGAACAATCTCAAGACCAAGAAAAGCTGTTGGTTCAGTCTGGAGGGGCTCCACCACCCTCTGGAGGAAAACAGCCAGCTCGCCTGTGTGGTGAAACACCCCCGACTTCTGTAAGCGAATCTGCTCCGTCACAGACCGACTCAGATGTACCCCCTGAAACAGAAGAGTGTCCTTCCATTACAGCAGATGCTAACATTGATTCAGAAGATGAATCTGAAACGATACCGACAGATAAAACGATTACATATGAACACATTGACCCTCCCCCTGTCCCTGTTCAAGATCGCAGCCCTTCGCCTAGGCACCCAGATGTCTCCATGGTTGATCCGGAGACATTACCTATTGACCAGAATCTAGGGAAGCCTTTGAAAAAGGATCTGAAAGAAAAAACAAAAACAAAAAAGCAGGGGACTAAGACCAAATCTTCCTCTCCTGCTAAGAAGAGTGATAGCAAACCTAAGCAAGTTGCTTCTCCAAAACCTGCTGGCTTGAAGGAATCATTAGATAAAGTTTCCAGAACAGCTTCTCCGAAGAAGAAGGAGTCTGTGGAGAAAGCTGCCAAAAATATCTCTACTCCAGAGATAAAATCATCTCATAATGAAGAGAAAGATAAGGAAACTAAGAATGCGGCCAATTCTACAACATCAAAGTCAGCAAAGACCACAACTTCAGGTGAGATAATTTCATATATCAGCTTCCTTCAACCTATTGTCTTTGAGACAGACCAGATTGCAGCACTCAAAATTCTCAGCCTTCATTGATAGCTCTAGTGTAACTAAATTTCTAAAGAGAACACAGAGATATTTTTCTGTAGCTGTATTTAAACCTACCTGTTTTAAAAGCCATTATTTTACATGAGGACCATTAAAATAGCATTAATTTAGTTTATTTCAGACTTGTTAACCTGAATGATTTTAGCATGATTCAACTTGGTCTGTTGTGCGGATGTTTGAGTGGTTTACGGGTGGGGAATTGTGGTGGGTGGGAGTGTGTTTGGGGATTGTTATGTGTGTTGGACCTGGTCTTTGGTTGTTAAATGAATTTCGTTGTATGGGTATTTTTGTGTTCGTGGCGAAATTGCTACTCAGGCGACTCGTAGCGTAAATAATACAACATTTATTGAACGAGAACACACAACTTCCAGAGAGACTGAGAGGCAAAACGCCTGACAGCTCTTTTATATGCGGCTCACAGGTCGCTGTTAACCAATCACAGTGAAAATGGAGTCCCGTGCTTTGAACGAGCCAATCAGAGCCTCCAGTAGAACTCGTACTTTGTTGCTAGGTAGTTTCCCGACACAACAGGTATACTGTGTATACACGTACAATGACAGTAAAGTTATTTATTTATTTATTTAGAAAAACATTGGGTTTTTTTTAATGAAACATTTATGTTTGTCTACAAATGTTTCTAAACAGTATTTCAGAATAGTATGTAGCTGTGCAAGACAAAACAAAATTCCTACAGTGAACATTTTACCATGTGGACAATATACTAGCATTTTTAAGAATCAAGGAGTACACATTCCAGTCCAGTTCAATTTAAAGATGTCAGTTGGAATGTAGAAAAATATTACTGCTGTGATTTTTCATGAAATGTTTTCAAAAGAGGGGAAGAGGATAAGAAGAAGCAAAAACAAACTTAGACCCCTTTCATGAGAAACATTATAGTTTGAAAGAAAAATAGAAAAATGTCTATCAAGCAGGTTCCCTAGTCAAATCAAGATAATTGTAGAATGCAGAGTTCTTTCATGTTAAAAAAAGGACTAGAAAGTCAGAATGAATTTTAGAACTTAAATATTCGGATCATTTTACACCCCTCACAATTCTTAGGATTTTAAAGAAAGGTATCAAGGTTTGTCATAATGGCTGTTATATTATTCCTTCTTTGAAAAATCATGCTTCAAATTGGGATTAGATGGAATATGAATAAACATAATCTGTTGTTACAGGAAAATTGTATGGAAATATCTTTTTGAACTTTGCCTAGTATAGCAAAAGTAAAAAAAATGCTGAATGGATAGTGGCTATTCAACTTAGGGTGCCTATCCTTCTCTAACTTCATTTCAAGATATTTTGGATTTTAAAACCCATATTTCCTTCACAGACAAATCCAGGTTATGGAATTGGAACCTAATACAACATCAGTTGTTATGCTACGTTTTAGTTTATAGTTATCATCAGTATTTGAGAAAGCAAATGAAAAATTACTGCATTAAGAAATGACAATATTTCTGTCAGTGATTGCTAGAAAATTTAAAACCTGTGTTTATAAGTCAGAATAATTCAGTGTCAAACTAGATTCAACAACATTAGAAAACAACCTTAAATGGTTAAAATGATGGATAATGGTCTTACTTCTTAGTCGAAGGAGAATACTGCTCTTAACATACATAGCAATATGTTACCGAGCCGTGGTAGTACAGTGGACTAAAACACTGTTATTAACATCTGCTGCTTGCAATTACTGCAAGTTCAAATC
>JANHZT010002828.1:88469-109826 GCA_032468215.1 Stegonotus admiraltiensis | reverse complement strand
ACTCCTGGGGGAAGAATATTGCAAAATCTCCATTCCCACCCCACTCTGGGGCCAGCCAGAGGTGGTATTTGCCGGTTTCTCCGAACTGCTGAAAATTTCCGCTACCGATTCTCCAGAACCTGTCAGAACCTGCTGGATTTCACCCCCGGTAGGAACCTTCAGGGAATATCAGGGCTCTAAACTAGAGTCTAAAGCAGACTCTTACAAACTTCAACTCAGCATGGCTGGCTGTGGAATTCTGGGAGATGAATTCCACAGTCTTAAAGTTTCCAGAGTTGGACATCCCTGCTCTGAAGTTCAAAAAAGTTCAAAAAACATGGATGAACTCATGTCAAAGCACTTCTTATCTGTTGCTATGACAACTTATGGCATGTCCATAATGTAATGAGGAACTAACTTCAACTTGAAAGCTTTTCTCTTCATTTCTTCCCTCCCTTTCTCGCTATACATGTCCTCTCTCACACAGAGAAAGTGGACAGCAATGCGAAAACAGCAACAGGCACAAAACAGCAACTTCCTTCACTTGTGGGTGTAAATACAAGACTTCTTAAAAATCTCAGAAACAAACTGAGCTTCACTGTGTTTAGGAAGGAAGTTAACTGTAAAAGTGAATCCATGTTTTTTCCCCAGTTTTTTTAAAAACAAGACTATTTTTTTAGTTCAGTTTTTTTTAAGCAAGACTATGAAGCCAAGGAGATGTTTGGGGAAAAGGAAGAGAAACCATGGGGTCAATCAAGGGCCATATACCAGCTGGCCTAGCTTGGAAACTTAAATTACCCCTAAGGACGTTAAGCCTCTTCAACTTGGCTTTAAATCATATTTTGAAAGTATGGACATGCAGCATTTGAATCCTATTATTCTTTAGCCATAACCACAAACATTTCATTATGCAAGTAGCTTACCATAAGTTCTGATTTGGTTGCCAAATATTTGTACATGGTATAAAGAGAGAGAAGTTGGGTGGACACCTCAGTAAAATCTTCCTGTATCATTATCTCAGTCACTACAGCCAGAGCATCTAAAAATAATAAAAACAAGCATTAAAATGGTTGCTTAAAACATATTACAATAATTATCTCACCAATGTATTTATAGAAATGAACATATCAAACTGTTTATTTCAGATTAACATGACATAAACAAGTAATTAAAAATCTTAGTGACATTATGGTAAAAGATAAACAATGTAAAAATTAATATCATTTCAGGACTGATATTTCTCACAACCTGAAAAAAAGAAAGCTGGTTTGGCAAAAGGAATTTGAATTCCTAAAACTGCAGAATAATAAAATATCCTATTCAAATATCTGGTGACTTCACAATTTGATCTAATTCTTTGGGTAATATTTAAAAAGCCAATTTTCATTATTTTGGAAGTGTAAAATGATGGAGAGAAACTTATAATATATGAAATGGACTTGCACCATTATTATTCTGGTTTAATTTAATATCCCTAAATTTGTTGCCCAAATTTTAATTATGTAATTGCAGGGATGCTGTAACAATCATTAAGCACAAAAATCAGTTGTAAGTTTTCAGTGTTGTAACTTTGAACAGTTACTAAACAAACGTTTGTATTTTGAGGACAACCTATATATCTGTTTTATGAGAAGAAGTCACAGTCATTGCATTAATCTTGCCACCTGCTTTACTTCTATTATCCCTTTTCTTTTAAAAAAAAAGTCTATTCCTGAAATCATGGCAAATTAGTTATAAAGAAATAGGCTCAAAAATGGCCACGTCCAGGAAAGTAGAAATGCACAATACATATTAAGGGTGAAATACTTAATATATACATAATACCTAATGCTTAATAAATTTGTTCCTTACTTTCGTAGTTCTCATCTTTTATAAAAGAATCCAATAATAAATTGAAGGTAAAACTATCTGGAATTATTCCAAACTGGACCTGGAAAAAAATGAGCAGAGAACAAAGTTGTGTTAATGCTGTACTTCTAGTAATTCTGAATAGTGGCCTGAATGCATGACATGGCTGAGCAAATCTAAAGAGATGTCTATCAGTATGCATTCCACTTCTGTTTTCGCTTTCATAGATGGACATGGGAACATAAGAAAGAATTCGCAGAGCAGCTTGTGCTGGAAGAAAACAGTTGTTGTACCCGCTGGCTAGCACAGGATCTCTGTTTTTCAAACTTGGCAACATTAAATTTTGTCCATTTCAGCTCCTGGCATTCTGCGGCTGAAGCCCACACATCTTTAAAGTTACCAAATTTGAAAAATGCTACTTCAGCTAAGGCAGCATTAATTGACTTATGGTTCAGGAAATCCATGACAGCTTTCCCACCTCCCTTCCATTAAGCTAATCTTTTAATCAAGAAGAGAGGCTGAACTTATACATCCAGTAGACCTCATGTTATGTTTTCTTTTCATCATCAAAGATTAGGGCACATAACCATCTGGCTACGTGAATGTACCCAGCCACTTTCTACTTGTGAACTTTTACAGGGAAATTAGTACTCTTATTTTTCATTAATCACAGGCATGAGTTCTCACAGGGACACGTATTATATTGTCCAACATGCACTATATGAATGGCCTTTGCATTCCAAGCCAAGGAAAGATGGTATTCTGAAATTTATGCCATTTTCTTTTGTTTCCTGCTAAGCTTTGGCACACCAGGAAAGAAGAACATGTTTTTGTATCCTTTCATGCCAAACCTTCAAAACGTTTAGCAATAAGAACCATTTCCTTTAACTGCACATTGACATTGAAGTATCTTTGTACTGCTGATGCAGGAGACCTCAAAAATCTAACTTGAGTGCCAGACAAAAACATAAGGCAGTAAGTACTTCAAGGAATGTGGCTCTTGTAGCACAGGAAAATGGCTGAGGCAGATATTTCTGCTTTTGTTCAAAACAGTTCTCAGTTAAATAGAAATTATTCCTTTAAATGCTTACTGTAGTGCAAGGCTGTTAAATTTCCAGCCCGTGGGCCAGATGCATCATGCACTGGCCACTCCCGATTTAGCAAAGGGAAAGAAAGTCCCGATACGTCACGTGACACCACCATGACGACCTGAGTTCAACACCCCTGCTGTAGTGTGTGCAGTCTGATTAAATAAATCAAGCTATTTATCAAATCCCTTAATAAACAAATTGATCGCAATCTAGGCAAAAGTGTTAAAGGTATTCACTGATGGATTTCAGTGGGAGAGATCTAAGAGGGGTTAAATTACCCTTATTGAAATCAAGAAAGTATTTCTTTACTTTGGCCAGATCCTATACGTAATATGTAAAAAAGGAAGAGGACATAAAATGAAGTACTGTATCTGTTCAGAATTTCAGCATAACTAATTAATGCCCTTTATAAAAAAATAAGTAAAAATAACTCTTACTTTAAATTTTAAAATAGCAAGGTAATCCTTTTATTGAGGAACCCAGATGCAGTGTGGAATATATTAATATATTAGAGCCTCGGCGGCGCAGTGGTTAAAGTGCAATACTGCAGGTTTCTTCTGCTGACTGCGGGCTGCAGGCAGTTTGGCAGTTCAAATCCCACCAGGCTCAAGGTTGACTTAGCCTTCATCCTTCCGAGGTGGGTAAAATGAGGACCCAGATTGTTGGGGGCAATATGCTGACTCTGTAAACTGCTTAAAGAGGGCTGTAAAGCACTGTAAAGCGGTATATAAGCCTAAGTGCTACTGCTATTGCTATTAATACATACATTAATAAGATGAAATCACACATGCTCATTATTTGAATAATTGCAACCCAAGTATTAGCAATTTTTTCAATAACAATATTTCCTGACATCCAGATATATATAGCTTAAGTTCTACAGAATGTGCCCCCTTCTTAAACGTTTTATGTTAAAAGATTAATATGTCTTTGCAAATAAAGCCTACAATAACTATTTATGAATCCTCGTTAGAATTTACTAACTGAGAAATTTAAAAGCATAAAGAGAAATGGAGTAAGGAGTTATAGTGTACAGTGTTCAAATGTGAATGGAAGACCATTTGGCTATCTATGTGTCACAGTTCTCTAATTCTAAAGTTATATTTAAATCAAAAATCATTTTTTGGGTCAATTGGACATTTGCATATATTTTTTAAAAAAAATTAAAAGAAAGAACTAGATGGGTGCAGATCATTATTGTAGATGTGGTACTCAATATGTTTTGATGTAATATGATACTCATCTAATGTGGCCCTGTGCCAGGGGTCCCTTCTATTCAACTATTTAGGTTATTTCATATATTAATACTATTCTAAAACAATAATTCTCTTTTGTAGATATTCTGGATCTTTTGAATTAAATATTAATGGTTTGGAAAGAATCAAGTGGAAAATGGAAATAGAAATTATATGCACTCATGATTGTAAAACGTTTATGATACAAGAACATCTGTTCTCTCATCTATTATATAATGGTCTGATCAACTTACTTTTTGCTCTGTTTGGACCAGAATTTTTCTCACCAGGAATCCCAATGTGAGGACTGCAAATTCTGAATTGCACGTGTTTATAAACATTTACCTTTTTTTCCTTTTCCATTTTTTGTATGCATGCTAAGAAGACTGGTATAAAAATTAGTAATTTAATAATGTAACGTGTCAAGAATGTCCTATGTAATGTTAGTTTTGATGAGTACATGAGCAAAGTATGATTTGGTAAAGACATTTGTTTTTGTCTCTTTCGTTAGTTTCCTTTTTTACATACAAAATAAAATATAATAAAATTTAAAAACCTTGTTTTGTAGAGTATACAAAGCTTTATCCTGTGCACCAAACTTAAGGCACTTCCGAATCCAGCTGTGGATGATCCAGTCTCTTAAATAAAAGCAATTAGGACTGTGACGAAACCTAAGTGATGACAGAAACATCTAGAATTATGGAGGTTAATGCTGAATTGCAAGGTATATTTATTGCAAGGTGTAGTACATTAATTATACATAAACAGTATGAAAACAAAGATTTATTGATACTTAAAGCATACCAATCTATTATGAGATAATTAAGTCCATTTGTGATCCCTATTACCCATAACTGGTTCAGTTCAATACCGCCAATGCTTTTAATTTTTAAAGGCATATAATTCTCAGTTAAATACTGAAACAGCTACTTTATTCAAAATGTAAATCAACTGGATTTGAAATATTTAAATGAGAGTTTGCAAATTTCTAATTTTAAAGTTTTAATTACTTGGGGCCATTTCAGACATCACAATCCAATTGCGCCAGCTGTCAACTAGTGATCACAATCAATTCTGCCCATCAAGAAAATTACAGCACTTGAGAGACATGCAGTTCAAAACATCTTTTGTCACATTCTCACTTTATATTTCAGATGAAGAGCTGTTTAAATTCTAAAATGTAAATGAACAGAATAATCAGATACAATGCAATAGAAAGTCACAATTAGCCAGCAGAAAAAAAACTGCAGGGGAAAAAAAACATGTAAAAGCAAGCTAGATTCAAAGCAGCTTTCTTCCTCAGGGACTCACCACCAGAACCAACTATTATTCATATTAAAACAATCACCCTCTACAATTATTTTTTTCAGATTAATTAAATTAAGAAATATGAAAATAATATATCAAAAATAAAAGGGCCATTATAACAAACAATTGTTATACCTCCATCTGAAATATTCCATTTAATTTTACTTTGTACCAGTAGCCCTCATAATTGCTTAATCCTCAATGGACAGTATTGAACGGCTGGGAATTGCTTTTATTCCCCATTGTGACAAGCAGGTGAAAAGAGTTCAGTTGTGAAAGATGAGGCAGCTTTAGCCCAGACATGGAGAGCAAATATTTCCAATGTTTAATTAGCTTGCATAAAGTCAGCTTATGCTGCAGTATTTTAAAGTATGGGAGCAATTATATCAATGGTTAGAGAAGATAGATAGATAGATAGATAGATAGATAGATAGATAGATAGATAGATAGATAGAAATAGATAGATAGATAGATAGATAGATAGATATAGATATAGATATAGATATAGATATATAAATTGATGAATTAATATAAACATAAGAAATTTGGGAAGAATGATGTAACAATCTAACTGAAAATATAAAGGTATGATAGAAATATAATATGGAAATGATGGTGGAGGGAGCAGAAGACACAAAATATGTACTCAGATGAAACACTGAATGATTAAGGATGTATTGTTTGTATGTTTGGTTTTTTTTACAATTTTCAAGATTATGCTTTTACCACTGGCTGGCAGAAAGAATGTGTTTCTGAAATTTATGTTCTTAAATTGAATTGTTCAGCTACATGGAACTTGACAGCTATCAAAATGCAAAAAGGAAGAGACAGAGAGAGAGCATGTTCTGCAAATATCCTAATGTGATAGATGATGTTGTTATGGTTGCAGAAGGAGCCGCCCTGAAATAATTAGTTCTCTGTAATGAATGATCATTAGAGGAACTTCTGCTTGACCAGAGGTCCCCTAGGGACCCTCTTCCCAAGTAGAGAAATGCTTTCCAGTAAGCTGTTCTGGAAGTGGAAAAGCAGCTCTAAAAACAACTTTATCAATTGCACAAAGAGACTGGTAAGAAGCTAGATTGCTAAGAATTCCAATTTTAATCTGAGAAACTAAAGTTAGGCAAAACCACCCAAAATGGAAGAAAAATAAATAGGCTACCTCATCAGATATCATTTGATTAGCTGGTGAAAATGCACCACAAAAACCAAGCTACTGTTTTACCTACTGATTTTATTAGCTACAGAGATGACATTTGGGGGCAGTTGCTAGAGGGGTTTCCTGTTCAAGGAAGGATCCACTGCTGGTCTCCTCTTTGCCTAGTCTGTAATTTGCTACTTTCTCCTTCTTGTGGATGCTGCTTCCATTGAAAGAAGTTAATAGTGAGAAGAGCAAGGAAACAAATTCTAAGTGCTACAGATGTTTTCTTCTGCTTCTAGGGACTTGTGGGAACTGATCCTAGTGGACGGCAACGTAATAAGCCATGGCAATAGCAGCAAAGGAATGATGTGGATCCGCTAAGAAAACAAGCCAATTGAAAGGATCTTGCTCAACCACTTCCTCCCGCAAAATCAAGCCACATAGAATGCAACTCACTCTTTATTTTATATTGTCCATGGCTGATTATATCTTGGGAAGAAGAACAGAATGCCCAAATAGGAATTATAACATGCAAGCAGTCTTCGCAGCCCACTCTGCATAAAGTATATGCTTTGAACTGGTCTTAGTTTGGCTCTAGACCTCCCAGTCTTTTGTGTCCTTGTTTGCTTTTTTTGTGTGTCTGTACATTAAACCTGATGGTTAGCCAGACTTTTCCCCCCCAATAGAGGTAGTCCTCGATTTACAACAGTTTATTTAGTGACCGTTTCAAAGTTACAATGGCACTGGAAAAAAATGACTTTTTTTCACACTTAAACAACGGTTGCAGCATCACCATGGTCACGTGATCAAAATCCAGCTGCTCGGCAATTGGCTCATATTTATAACGGCTGCACTGTCCCAGGGTCATGTGATCACCTTTTGAGACCTTCTGACAAACAAAGTCAATGGGGAGGTCAGATTCACTTAACAACGGTGACAAGAAAGATTGTAAAATGGAGCAAACCTCACTTAACAATGGTCTCACTTAGTAACAGAAATGTTGGGCTCAATTGGGGTCATAGGTTGAGGACTACTTGTAAGAGGGCCCATGGGCCATGTTTTTCTACTGGCTTTGTTGCTGTTCCCTCGCTCCTTCCAGTTCTCGCGGGCAGGCATGCCCAAGTTCAGCATCTGCAGCAACCTTCCTATGCTAAAGAATAAACACAGGCAACCTGTTCACTGAGCCCTATCTTCATTCTCTACAATGTGTTACAATTCTACAGTCTTCGTGGTAACTTCTACAACTTATGCCTCTGGTTATATTGAAAAGAATCTGGCTGCAAAAATACAGATAGTCCTCGAGTTACAACCACAGTTGAGCCCAAAATTTCTGTTGTTACCATGAGGCATGTGTTAAGCGAGTTTTGCCCCATTTTATGACCTTTCTTGTCACAAGTGAATCACTGCAGTTGATAAGTAACCCGATTGTTAAGTGAATCTGTCCCCCCCACCATTGACTTTGCTTGTGAGGAGGTGGCAAAAGGAGATCACATGAAATATGAACCAGCTGCCAAGCACCTGAACTTGGATCACATGACCATTGGGATGCTGCAATGTGGTAGCAGTGAAAACCAGTCATAAGTTCCTTTTTTCAGTGCTGTTGTAACTTTGAACAGTCACTAAATGAACTGCTGTAAGTTGAGGACTACCTGATCATCATGCTATCATCCTTCCAGCCAAAGAGAGCTGATAGTTTTTAAGAGAAACAGTAGTAATGGCAGCTTTTCAACAGGGGAAATATAATATATACTTACAATTGAATGGGGAAATGGTGCTAACATTTTATTTTTCTGGGGAGATGGGAATTTTTGTTAGTAGGATTGGATAGTTGCGTTGTTGAGGTTTCCTGTCCGTCATCCAGATAGAAAACTGGGAGGCACGTAGTATTTCCTACTCATTTTCAGTATTTTGAGGGCAGCAAAAATGAACACAATTCGAGGAGTCAGCTTCAAACTAATTTGTGAGAGCCGGAAAGTAAAAAGTGAGTTAAAGTTGTACTTTGTTAAACTGGCTTCAATTGTACATGGGAAAGTAAATGACCAATCTAAAATTCATATTCAAGATATAGAATGACTGCAAAACATTTCACCTACATAACTAAGGATCAATAAAAACACTGTTGAAGGTAATTCTAAAGAAAATGATGATAATACTTGCTCTGTAAAATAGGTCCCAAGCATGAATTTTTTTATTATTATTATTTTTTGATAGAAGCATCCAAATAGGGATAGTCTGAACCTGTTCAGGGTAAACCATTTGAAGCAAGCTCAAAGGATAAAACCTCCTGGGATACAATCTAGAAAAATGAACTTTTTTTCTCAGAGGAAGTCTTAATTTATTGCCAAAAATGAACCAAAAGAAAAATACCACTGTCTGAACTGATGAAATACCACAACAGTTTAAGGCTACAGAGCTATTTTACAATGAATACCAGTGGTTTGCAAACTTGGATTATGAAAAGAAAGAGAAAAATGTACAATTACCTTAAATGTTCTAATTCTTCTTCATGAACTCTCATGCTCTTTTTACATTCCTAAAGGACATGATTTTATCATTTCCACAGTCTTAAAACTAGAAAAATGTGGTTAACTATTCAGAGCAGGGGTGTCAAACTGGGGTCCCGTAGGCCGAATGTGTTATGCGCAGGCCATACCCACCCCAGCTCCACGAATGGGAAAAACATTATGAAACGTCACGTGATGGCAACGTGACGTGGCAAGTTTGACACCCATGATCTAGAGTGTATCCCTAGTCATCCTCTGCCTGTATCATAAGGTTTTCAGGACAGACAATGGTTTAAAAATAGGAAACATCCAATTTAATAAGAAAAAACAACTTGCAATGGCAGGAAACAAAATTCCTAACCATACTTATGATTGCCTGACCCACTGACCAAAGCCTTGAAATTAGAACTGGTTAAAATAAATTAGAATGTATTGATCAATCTGAAAGTAGATAACTCAACCAGGATTTCTGAATTTTGGTTGTTCTAAAGCAGCAATAGAAATTTTACTTCTTTTACTTTTAATTATATTGCCACAATGGGGGGGGGGGAAACATTACTGATGGTGGGGCATTAGCCAGAAGGTCTAATACTCTTTCATCTTTGTTACTCAGAACTAATTTGTGACTTCAAATTTCTTTAATTCTAAGTATGTCCAGCTATGATTTCGAAGATTCTAGTAAAAGTCAGAATAATCCTATAAACAAGAGCATTTTCTGCCGTTGTTCTAAAATCAATATAATCTATAAATGACAAGGCTTAGGAATCCTTGCATCTAAATGACAGAGAGCCTTAGCCCATATCCCTTTTTTTGCAGAACATCAGGATGAATGAACAGAACTAATCCACAGATGCTAAAGCAGCCTGAAGCCAAACTAGAGCACTATTTAACAGCAAGATTCTTCCATCTGAATGAGCATGCTTTCCAGAACATTTATCAGATTATTATAGCCACCATCCCTTTTCACTACTGTCAAGTGAATTTCTCAGAATTGTCCCTTATGGCTGAAGGCTATATATATTACCAAGGGGAGAAGAGGTATGTTGTTCAGTGAATAGAGTGGTTGGATACACAGCCAAGATGTTTTCTTCTGTTCCCAAGAAAGGAAACTATGACATGAAAGCACTGGCAGCAAAATTGTTTGTCTGTGCATAGTTAATTTAAGAGAATGACTGTTCCTTCCTTCTTTTCAAATTAATTTTATAATAAAAAGGCTACTGCAAAATCAAGTTATAAAGATCAATTTGGTCGATCTAATTGCTTGACACACTTCCACTTGAACTCTGATATGGTATTAAGAACAAAAGAGATTCTATATTTGTTTTCTTTAGAGGACTGCTTAAAAATTGCTTGAAGGAAACATCAGTTATATACCATCAAACTGAATTATGATTTGATGAATCAGCTATCTAATTGGTATTGAGTTGCTAGTTACACAGCATGATTAAAATATGAATAACTGTATCCAGTTATAAAGCAGAAAGAATATTATGATCCCAAAAGCCACTGGAGAGCACAAAGATGTTATGCAGGGGATGGTAAATTTACGCATCATAATCTCAGTTGGACTGCAGGATCAGGTACAAGAGAAACAGATGTCATAGGTAATTAAATTATTGGCATGTATACAACTACATGTATGTAAAGGTCATATGCAATGATTAAAAATCTGTACCTTGCATATATGTATACATGTAAAACAAACCATTCACTATAGTGATTTATTTAAGGTTAAATCATAATTTCCTGTAAAAAAACCCAATTCAGACACTGAAAAAGAGAATATTAAGAGTCAACTGTTTCAAGCCTTTTGCTGCTGTATGATTCCTTTCAAAGCATCAGTCCTGGCATGTAAATAATGTACGAGGTGTGCCTTTTACTGGATCACCACCTCTTAAGAGGTTTTCAAGTAGTGTAATGTGAATAATTTCAAAGCAAAAAGTTGAATTCCTTTGAATATATTTAAATAATTATATTTCATTGATTTCCATTATTTAATATTATTTAATATTACATATGTTTAACTATTTGAAATATTTATAGAGCATATAATATTTACGCTGTCCGTTACACTGTACATTTCTCTGATAATTTTTTTACAAAGTATGTTTCATAACCCAATTTCTGTCATTTTGAAGCATTTGGCAAGAGTTTTTTTCTTTTTAAAACAAATTCGTATCACTACCTAGTTAGATATAAAATCAGTTACAATTATAAATAAGATGTAAGAAGAGGTATTCTGGTAAATAGCTGAGAGTTTGTATGTGATGAATAGTGCCTTGTAATTCCAATCTTCCCACTTAGCTGTCTGGATCCAGAGTATTCCTCTCAATTTGGCTCCACATAAGCAAAGCTGAAAGAGAAGTCTGTTTATTTATCATAGAGAGGCTTTCCCTCAACTGGTGCTCCACTGATCTGTTGAAATACAGATCCAACTTTTCCCAATTGGTATAGATACTATGTTGTCTGGAGGTAAGGAAGAAAGATATAATTCAGGATTGGGCAAATTTAATCCAGCCTGAGACTGCATTTATTTTCCGTTCTATTTCTGGATTTGACAGGTAGGCATTAAAGCAGTGATCTGGGGGTTTTTGAGGAAAGATTTGTCAAAATGGTTTCAAGTGTTGGTGAAAAAAAAATACTTAATCTGAAAACTGCTATTTTGCCAACACGTTTTGATGGCATGATCCATGATCCTTGATGGTACCAGATTGGCAAAGTTCAGTGATGAACTAGTATAACACATTGAGACAGGATCAAGCTGGAGAGGCCTGTTGTACATTACTGCTCCCAGATTACTAATAATATGTCTCTCAGGATGTGCAGTCTTCCCTAAAGAACCAATACTCAATTCAAGGTGAGTTTCTTTCAGCCTTACCAGGTAGACCAGATAGGAAACACCGACAGATAAGCTAATTCTACTTTATTGTAAATATATATTAACAAAATCTTGGAAGTCTGAACGTACAATTCTCCCACCATCATCTTCACAGCCTGATAACTTAAGGAAGGCCCTCTCTTAGCCTCTTGTTCTTCTCATTATGCAGCCATATGCTATACTCCCACTTAGCTTACCATTCCCTAGGTAGCCTTTCTTCCCTCGGTCTTCCAAGGTCATTCCCACATATTACAATTTCTGAAAAGTTTTCTATTTTATCTTGATTTTATGTAAACAACATCCAGTAACTGCTATGTTACATATTTTACACACACATTTGCATACACACAAACGCAGAATCAGCTGACAAAGTATTAAGTGTCTCTCTGTTCCCTTCCAAAAGAGGATATAATTAAAGTGTCTCTCTGCTCATTGAATAGGGTATAATTAGGTTGTGTTCAGGGCTTCAAGTCAGGAGAAAGAAACATTCAATCTACAATAACTATGAATACAGAATGTATCTTACGTTTATGAATCAAGGCAAAGGGCAAGCATAGATTGAATGAAAAGGCAGCCTCTACCACATTTTATATGCTGAATGGGACAATCAGGAGCTTTCTCTGTGGCTTTCTGCTATTTGTATCCCTCTAATTTCTAATAATCTATTGTTAAGAGGCAGCAGATCAAGCATATTTTAATACTAACACCCAGCAAACCGATATATTACATCTCAGAACCATCAAACTGATTGTTATTTTTTAAATTCCTTATTCAGCAGGGGAGTACAATTAAATGACACTCATTACGCACATTATAGTGCAGTTTTTCAGACCTAAATACAATGAGATCTAAAACCTTCAGGTAACTATATTTAGAAAGCTCCCTACTCTTGGAAGAGAAGAGAACCTTGGAAAGGTAGTGTATCCCAAGCAAGGCAAAAAATTATACAGTACAAGTAGTCCTTGACTTACAATAATTCGTTTAACGACTGTTCAAAGTTACAACCACACTCAAAAAAGTGACTCCTGACTGGTCCTTGCACTTACAACTATCAGAGCATCCTCTTCAAAATTTGGGCACTAGGCAACTAACATGTATTTATGGCAATTGCAGTATCCTGATGTCATATGATTGCCATATGTGGCCTTCCCTGTTGGCTTCTGGCAAGCAAGGTCAATGGGAGAAGCCACTGAACAACATGATTGATTTAATAACTGCAATGATTTGCTTAACAACATGGCAAAACAGGATCACAAAATTGGGCGCCGCTTACTTAATAACTGCCTTGCTTAAGATAAATTCTGAACCCAATTATGGTTGTAACTAGAGGACTACCTGTAACTGAATTTCAGACACCCATTAATTATTTGCATAGAACTATCCAAGATACTGAAGCCCATTTCCTGTTTAATAATTCCTGAGCATTATTAAGGCAAGATATTCCAACAAATTCACTGTTATCAAAATGGAAAGAACAATTATTCATTTACATCCCACTTTTTCTATTTTTATAAATAATTGAAGGTGGTGAACATATACAAAAACCGTTCCTCCTATTTTCCTCACAACCATAATCATGTGAGGTGACTAGGACTGAGAGTGACTGGCCTAAACTCACTCAGCTGGCTTTCAGGCCTAAAATGGGATTATAACTCACAGTCTGCTTTCTAGCCTAATATCTTAATCACTAGATCAATCTGGCTCTTTGAATGAGACTGAATAAATGACTAAAGTAGGCATACAGTAATCACTTGATACTGCTAACTCTTTAGATGCTGAGAAAGGAAGATTGGAATATGAAAACATGAAGCCCCACCCCCCAGTGTCGGAAGCACTGAAATGCATCTGTAGTGAAAAGATTTGCCAGTGATATTGCTGTTGCCCAGGGGGCGTACAGTTGGGGCTCCTTTCGGGTCATCATGGTTGCCCACTGAAGTGGTACCCATTAATCTATTCAGTCGCTCACTTTTGAACTGCTGGGTCAGCAGAAGCTGGAGTGTGTGATGGGAGGTTACCCTGCCCTATGGCAGCAATGGGTCTTGAACACAAGCCTGCTGATCTGCAGTCCAGTGTTCTAACCTCATGAGCCACTGTGCTTCATGAAGAACAATTACGTCAGTTCTCTCTACCAACTGCTACAGAATTGGGTGCAAAAAAACATCTGCATGCCAGAGGATCCTTGAAGCATTCCCCTCTGATAAAGTAGATAGCATTCCCAGAACTCCTGCAATTACGGCTGTGTTTTTCATTGGTAGGAATACCTGGAAAAAGCAAAACTGCAACTCCCTTTGGGCTTTTGAAGGAACTACCTAAGGAACTTTCAGGGAGAACCAGTTTCATTTTCATCTTCTCCAAGCATGACTTTCAATGGAAATATTCCCAGAAAGAATGCTATCAGCTATTTAACTATATTTTCATCAGATTCTTGATTTTTGGGGGGGGGGGAATGCTCCATACTCAGAGGGCTATTCACAATGTGACTAGAAGGAGAAGAAAGTGTAAGGGACAACAACTGAGGTGAAGGAAGACAAGAAAGGCACTCTAAAGCACCAATGAAGAACAGAGACAGAATAAAAAGAGGTAACTGGCAATGAGGAACAAAGTTGTGTAAAGTGGAAGGAAGGGGAGACAAGAAAGATCTTATTCTTTTTTACATTTAATTACTTATGGTGCTAACATAGAGAAGTTTTCTTCAATCCATAAACATTCATTAGACTTAATTTCCCACAATTTTTAGCAATATGTTTACTGAGTGAAGAGTTTTAAAAATTAGATCACACAATTGGAGAATGTCCAGGTTAGGGAATCTAACACAGAAGATAATCAAAGAGGAGAAAAATGATAGTCATTTCCTATTATTTAAATTAGGAAAAAGATGTCAATATACTACCAGCTGAGTGATCCAAAGAAAATAATTATCCAGATTAACTAACGAGTTAAGAGGTGCCATCTTAATGGAAAGTGAAAACTAATAAACTTATTTTAAATTTAAGCAATAAGTAAACGTGGAAAACCTGAAATTAAGTACTAAAGCAACTTGGAGTGTTTTTTTAATGTTTGGTTACTAATTCTTAAACTGAAATACTTTCTGAAATCAGGGGTCAATATAGCCATTTACCTGACCTAAAAGTGTTATTTTCAGAAATAAATTCAGCTAATGATTATATGATTTTGTTATGGGGAAATGATTTCTTTTCAGTATTACACCAAAATTATGTTTCTTTTATATGCATCTCAAAAGTTTTGTTCGGTGCCACCATGTGGTAATTTTTTGTACTGATATGCTAAAATACAACTGTTTATGTAGCATCAATTTCAACATTACATACAGGAATACATGTGTACTGCTTCTGATTTTAATATTTTCTTTCCATTCTCAAATGCTGCATGAATTAACTAAAATTAAAGAAGATGGAGAGAGTATTTTTTTAAATCTAATGACACATTACAGATTGAAAACATACAGTATATGTGCTGTGTTCATGTTCTGGTCTGGTCCAATCCAGAAAGCATATGAGCAAGATGTATTCAAGGTGAAATATAAATCAGTGGAACCCCTCCAATTTATGCTCATTATGAATCTTTGCATACTCATGCATATGTGAAGCATTTGGAGAAATGATTTTTCAAAGTAGCTACTGCAAACAAAATGTTCCTGTTTGAAGCACTCAAGCAGCTATGTCAAAAAACCATATGTGACTTTTGGGAAAACTTTTCCAGCCTCCACATGTGTATAAATGCACAACTGTTTTGCTAGCATTCTTAACAGCAGTGCTGTCTGTGCGCACACACACTCTAGGCCCGTGATGGCGAAACTATAGCACGAGTACCACAGGTGGCACGCAGAGCCCTCTCTGTGGCCACACGTGCTGCCACCAGCTGCTCTTCTGGTATCCGGCATGCATGCCAGCTGGACTTTGTGGGCGCTGGCGTGCAGGAAAATGGCCTGAAAATGGCTAAAACCCAGGCTATTTTTGGGCTGTTTCCAGGCCTTTTTCCGGCCATTTTTCCGGCTGTTTTTGGGCCAAAGAAATGGCCAAAAAACAGGCATGTGCACTGGCCAGCTGGTCTTCAGGTTTCTGGTGGTCCAGCGTGCTAATATGCACGCACATGAACACGCATTCCGATTTGGGCACTCAGTCCCGAAAAGGTTCACCATCACTGGTCTAGGCAATAGTTGAAGCAGCTGTGCTGATCCTTCCATGGATCCAGATCCTTACAGCTGTCTCCATGCTGCGAGGAGGGGCACTTTGTTAATGTACAAAATGAATGGCTTTCTGTACTTTTCCACAGTCCTAGTACATATTCATTTATTTTCCTAAAAAGCATTTTTGTTTGCTTCAGAGTCTAAACCGATTTGAGAAGAAACAAGAAAACAAAAATATATTCCAAACAACTAAAAATAAGCCGGTCTCTTGGATCAATTCAGATTTGCTTCCCTTTCCAAAGGCAATTCAAAGCAGCACATTAAAGGTTCAGCTTCAAAATGCTAACATTCTTTCTTCCATGCATATTTTTAGGTACAAAGCTTAATGATCAAATAGAATCTAGGCAGGCTTAACTTAGAGGATTTGGAAGGATGTCACCGAGAAATCTCCTTTGTCTGCACCCCTGCAAGCTCTAAGCAGTAGGAGAAAGCCTAGAGGCACTTACTGATCATGCATCTCCATCAAAGAAAACTGCCTCACAAAGCTGGTTGCTCCTTGATGGTTCCTTTTTAATCATGCATAACTAAAGGAAGCTTTCCTTTTGTCACTTAGCCTATGTCAACCCTGCATCCCATTTGTATGGCGTGCATGTATGTGCCTGTACTTCTTTTCAGACCTTTGTCTCTGCAACCCATGAGCTCTTACAATAAAGGACTCCCTACACTTGTTAACCTGGGTAACTCTAAACCCTACAAATTACAAAAAGGAAACCTATTCTAGATTTATTTAAAAACAATCCAGTTATACTTAGGGAAGTAGGCCCCACTTATAACATATCTTTTTTTTAAGGCATGTTAAATGGGATACTTCAAACAGAGAGAAATAGAAAGTGTTGTTTCCCTCTAGCCATCAGCTATGAAATATGAGACAGGAAAGAGGAAACAAGGAATCTCAAAACATTGTGTTCTTTTTTTTTAAAGGGCAAATAAAAAGCAACTTCCTCTGCCTCATCATGATAGTCATTGACATTTTTCAATCAATATATCAATATAAGTTCAATAATACATTTTTCAATCAATATATCAATATAAGTTCAATAATAATTACTCTCTGGGGGAAAAATATATTAAACTAGTTAACTAGTTTAAACTAGTTAATTTTAAAATGAGAAACTACAAAAAGTATTTTCCCCAGCCTGTATACAAACAATACTATTTTCATTATATTTCTTTCAATTGCAATTTTAAAAAAAATTATCAAAACATAAAACAGAAAGAAAAATGAAAACGGTGAGAAATTTCTTGAAGATGAAATGCTTTACAAAAGTAAAGTTAGTAGTATTTAGGTTTAAACAAATCTATTGATAGTAAAAAAAATGTCAATAAAGATTTCCACTATTGATGCCATTTAATTGAAAATGACTGGATCTGAAAAAAAACTCTGTAATAACCTAGTATTAGAATGTGAGCTATAATAGACCAAGGAAAGCACTAGAGAACAGTGGGGTGAGCTGTTACTATAGCAACCCTGTAAGAGATACATTCCAGCAAGACTATTTTCTTATTATACCAAGCTTTTTTTTCTCTTCTCTTTTCAACTCAATAGAAATTTGGAAAGAATTTTTGTAAAATGAGATTATTGGGGATATTGTCTGTCTGTCTATCAGCAGGATAACTCTCAGAAAACTGAACAGAATAGGTCCAAATTTGGTACTGTATGGGGGGAGAAAACAACAAAGAGTGAGGTAGAAAATGAGGGGATCTCTCTTGGGCAGGTGGAGACAAACATTACAGAAAAAAACCCTCAACATATCCAATGGGAGAACTAGTTGGGTAGAGTCTTGGAACGTTGCCAGATGTTCCATTCTAAGCCCCCCACCCAGCTTCCTCTTGGTCCCCATGGCCCAGAGCAGAACATGCACACCAGCCCCATGCGTTCTAGGGCACAAATACACAAACATACAGATGCAACCCAAGTGGAAACAAGAAGGACACACAGATACAGACAAAATATGAAAGAAATTATAGATGCCCCCTAAGGCCAGTGCTAGTAAAGGGGTTGGAAAAATTCCATAAGCCACAGTATGCAACTTGTTGCTGTCTTATTATAATCTAATTATTCAGAATATTTAAATTCTTACTTTGGAATATATAGTGTCTGATATTGTAACATTAATAACACAATATTAACAATTACATAAGCCATGACAAAAATTTGCATTTCTGGTGAAGCTCAAAAACTATTTTAGTTAATATCTATAAGCCTTAAAAGCAATCAAGATGGGTTATGGCACGGGTACCCAATCCCTGGGCCATGGCCCACTACCAGGCTGTAGCCTGTTTAGAATTAGGCCGCATGAGTGGCTGGCCAGAGCTCATATGTGCACACCTCAATTTCTGCAAGGGGCAGGCTGGCGGGCATTCATGCGCATGCTTGCCATCCTGCCGCTCATGCAAGGGGTGCACGCATGTGCATGCCAGCCACCATTCATGCAAGGGCTGCGTGCATGGGCTGGCGCCTCACTCGCGCAGCCCAGTTCCCGTCCCCACCCCACCCCACCCCCGCAGCTGGCCCACCAAGCCGCAAAGGTTGGGAAGTGCTGGGTTATGGTTTAACAGCCAGTATATTGAGCCATACTTTTCTTAACCAGTTCTTTGCTATGATAAACATTTTGTGCTGCTACCCTTAAATATGAATGAGCACTTCTGCTCATAACCCAACTACCAGTAAACAAATTTAATGCTTACACCAACTTACAGAATCAAAGATTCACATTGCAAACATGTTATGTGGCATCAACCAGCATACGTCACAAACATTTAAAGAAGGCCTTTGAAAATTGGATAACAGTTTATTTAAAAGTGCAAAAGTGAATGAGAAATCTTGAAACATGTTCTTAATACAAGGTACATATGCATGTGGAATGATTTCCATCAATTCTAAATGACAGTGGTTTTTTTTAAAAAAATATTAAATTCACATTTTCTTAACCCACTTTGATATTTAACACCACATCTTTCAAAAGATACTGAGTTCAAATGCTCTATTTCTACATGTGTAACAACTACATTTTTAATCACTTTGTACTCCTTGTACTCCACCATTTAAGATTAGAACACATTCAGATTTCTAGAAAGCCTTGTGAAATGCTTCAGTGTGCTGGGTTGTTGGTTCATTCCATCCCTTTTATTATTTACACAGTTGAATTGGCTGGCATCAGCCATTGGTTTTTGTTTGGGGGGGGAACGGACCTTTGCACACCACATAGAAAATTTTAAGTTTTTCATAAATTAAAAAAAAACCTCTTTGGCACTGAAATAAAATAGGAGAAATTGCCATTACCACTAATCCAAAATACACCCAAGGTTTAAATCACATTAGTGCAATTTTTTCCATCTTCCCTCCTTCATTAATGTGAGGTAAGGCAGCTGCTGCTGCAGTTGTCACATCTAACTATTTGATCTCCTAATTCTTCACTATGACAACCATATTCTCTAATGTATGCCTGCCCCCAGCATAGCACCAAATGTAAAATGTCAGAAATATAATGGAGGGGATGAAATGTCAAGAAAACTAAATGACAGCCTTGTATTAAAAACACATATTGTTGACAATTCATGGCATACTCTTTTACATTTCAAACACAGATTAAGAACACATGGACCCAGGCTTGTGAGGTTTCATTTCCCACATAGGGGGGCACGGGGGGGGGGGAGAACAGCTCTCTCTCTTGGAAACACAGCATGAATATGTTATCTAAATCAGCCTCTCTGATTAATGATGCACCCAAGATGGCTACCATCCAGCTGTGCTGCAACTCAGTACTATAGTCACATTGCCCACATTTCATGAATATGTAATTAATTTTAAAAGCCTTACTGTACTAAGCCATGTTTTTCTGCTTAGATTGTACCCAAGAGGTGCAGTGACTCTTAACTATAAATTGTTGTACAATTAGCTCCATCTGCCTTCTTTGGTTATGAAAGCCACTGACGTATTTTTTCCTGTGGCTTAAGATGAAACACCACAGAGTAGTCCACTTTCACAATACAAAGAAAGAAAGAAAGAAAGAAAGAAAGAAAGAAAGAAAGAAAGAAAGAAAGAAAGAAAGAAAGAAAGTAAGTTAGCCTGTAAGAACAGAATAGTGAATGAAAAAGAGAGTAAAAGAATACCTTTCTGAGCACAAGGAGGAAGAAAAAAAAGTTGCATTATCTGCATTATGCTACAGGGAGAAAAGTTATCTGGATGGACAAAAACATACAAGTTTTAGAACAGAATAGATTAGAAAGGAGCTTGATTGAATGAAATTAATTCCTGAACATGAGTCATGAGCCTTGGCAGCAACAGCGGCAAGCATTTTGTTTTCCTTCACTGAGGTCCAAATAAATATTTTGAAATTAAAAGAGCCAAGGTTAATTTAGTCTCAGGAAGTATCGCATAGCCTAACAAAACCAGTACACGCCCTTCCAGAACCTTCAGATCAATTTGGTAAGATAATGGTTGGGGGCTCTAAAGGATAAGGATGGGGATTTGGGGGGTTCCCCCCCAAAAAAAAAATATATCCATGAGCACCATGCTTTCAGGTGATCTGACAGAGTGACCAGATGGCTTTGCATGGCCCCGTCCCAGAATGCAATCCTTGGCCTTCCAAATGCTACTCAGTCCTGCAGAATGCCCAACAGAATCTGACTATGAGGTAGTCTCCATTACTATTCCCATTGTTCAGGGTTTTTGGGGGGAGGAGGGGAATAAGGAAAGAATCCTAGGAGCTTAGGATTCATATTTCAGCTGACAACTTTTTGTTGAAGAACAGCAGGCCACAGTTCGATTCCATTATCCCCTATGAAAAACCAAAGTCACAATCCTCATACAGTACATCAGCCCCCAACGCCATTCCCATTTATGACCACCGCAATACAAAGAGCCTTTTAAAAAACTGTCTTTCTTACACTTCAAAATCATTTTTACTGAATAGTCATAGATGAAGAAGTAAAAAACTGAGTTTCATAAAAGTAATGCATTATATAAATTACTCTTCTAAGCAAGCACAGTACCAAAACATTGCATGCAATGGATAAGATATCCTTTGGGGATTGCCTTGTAAACTCTTTCATACAAGACCATGTCTTGCCACAACCATTTCATTTACCTCCATGTTTCCCTGAAAATAAGACCCTGTCTTATATTTTTTTGAACCCTGAAATAAGCGCTTGGCCTTATTGCCATGC
>JANHZT010002828.1:50492-75128 GCA_032468215.1 Stegonotus admiraltiensis | reverse complement strand
GACAGCTAAGTCTCAGGAATTCTGGGAGTTGAAGTCCACAGGGTGTGAAAGAGCCAAGTTTGCCTACCACTGGTGTAGAGGATAATGAGGGAAGTAGATCAATGCTCTGCATGCTCCTAACTTTTATTGTGAGAGCACTAAAAACTATTCAGCCCACTGAGCTGCTTGCAATCAATGTTCTACCCAAATTGGTGAAAATCTCCCCAGATCATATTCTCTCTATGAAAAAAGTAAAACTAGTTTCTGAACATTTCTGAAGAATTACACTATGTTTCTTCAGTGTACTTGAAATAGGTCAATATACTGCATATTATATTGATAGGCTTAAAGGAGGTCAGTTCAATTTAAAAATAAAGTATTTCATGTAATTGGCTCAAGAAATTTTTTTCAGAAATTTCACTACATCCATGACTATTCAAATCAGTGGAGGAATAGTATAAACTGCTTTTTGTCCCAAAAGGTTTATTAAAAGACACCAAGGTCAATCTTAAACCTCATTTACTTTCAGTCTTGTTTTACATTTTAGCATTCAACAATAAAGATCATTGACTGAAACACTTTGTTTGATATATATATCCTAAAAGAAAATATATTTCTTTCACACTGTAAAGTTACTTCAAAATCCACACTAGTTTAACTTAATATGTGAATCCAGCATTGTGGTTTCCAAATCATGTCTTAAAGCAATGTTTGGACCAGACCACAGTAGCATATTCAACAACTGTGAATCACATTCAAACTGCGATTGAAACAAATGAATTAGCATGACACGGGCCTTCCTTCTTACCCTAATCTAGCATTGTTGTGTAATCTGAGAGACATTTGACTTTGATGGGGAGTGACATATTTTTTACTGAAATAAGAAGGCTAGACAACAACACATATGCAAAGCAAAAGGCTAAGCTGGCCATGGACTTATCCTCATCAATTCCACGTGGTTATCAAAGAGAAGAGCACATCCCGACCTGCAGCTTCATTCTATGCAAAGACTCTTAGTAGGAATAAGCATTCCTGAAACAGGAGTCAGCCTAAATAAATGGTCTATAAAAATCGTCACTGGCTATCAAATCACTGATTCAAAAAACCCCAGTAAAACCCTCAACTGAAAAAATCCTCCAGAATTAAGAAACGGACGGATTCTCTGAGGAAGAGTCCCATCTTCCTCCCATCTGAAGCAACCCACCTGTCGCCGCCCAATTTTTCATCGTAGTCCGGCTCTGCAGTAACCCACGCTGAAACATGAACGCTGCCATTTTGGCGCGTACCACATCTATGATCCAGGTGGGAGGAGCAGCAAGGGGGAAGAAACGTCTTTGCTGCTGAGGTCCAAGACCAGCTGCTTAAAAGGCTCTAAGCCAGAGATAGGGAAACTATGGCCCTTTTATGACTTGTGCACTACAACTCCCAGAATTCCTGAGCCAGTATAGCTGGTTTCAGGAATTCTGGGAGTTGAAGTCCATATGTCATAAAAGGGCCATAGTTTCCCACCCCTGTGCTAAGCGAAAGCCTATGTGATCATAAAGTGCTAATGGAAAGAAGGGCACACTTCTTGGACGCGTCCGTTAGCGCCTCTCTGCCTGTAGCGGTTCTTTGTATGTCCCGGCGGTAAGATGGCTGCGCTGGTAGTTGGAACCTCGGGTCGACTCCTGCGAAAGACAGCCGAATATCCCGCCGCCGGGAGGCTGTTTGCGGACAGAGTTGGCTGTTGGAACTGCTTTCAAGGAGGTACATTGGAACTGGTGTTAAGAAAAGAAAGGGGTTTGGAAAGTCTAGGTCCCTCTTTAAAAAGCGATCGAATAAATGGAAAGGTTGCTTTGCAGCTCTGGGATTTCTAATGTATAATCCATAAATAACGACCACCACTATTGTGAGCCGCCCAAAGTTGTATTTTAAGGTGGATGGCCATACAAATCTTGTAAGTAACGTTTCTTGGAAGACGCGTGGGTGAAGTTGCCCTGTGCAGGCGTGTTTTGGGATTGAAGCAAGTCAATCCGAGCCCCGAGGAAGCCCCTGGCTTCGAAAGTCAGGCACCCCGAGTTTGACGTGGAGCTGCTAAGACTTTGGGAGAGACACTTTTATCTTTGCAAAGGGGTTCTTTCCCACCGGAAAATAGGAATCACCAAGTAATTCAAGCAAGCAAAAAGCATGTATTAAAAGGGTAGGGAAGCGAAGTCTTTTTAGGGTCCAGAAATAAATTATACATAATTACATTGGATATATGTGATTCATCAGAAATCAAGAGATCAAACAATAAAAGATATTAATTACATGTAAAACATTCATTCTAGTTAACATTTCACAAGCGGCAAATTTAAAGGTGTGCATTACTCTTTCCCAGTTGGGTTTGTAACCTTCTTAAAATTTGCAAGTGTATTCAAGGACTTTCAGAATGTGCTCTCTGTTGTTTAGTGCTCACATATCAAAAGAAATGGCCTTGGCTAATTAGAAAGAAACATGTTTTCCTAAAGTTAAAAAAGAGACCTAGATTTCCATGTTAAAATGCCAATATTTTAAAAATGCTAATTTTGAAACCTAAAATTCCAGATAACAGTAATAATAAGTATTGATTAACTAGGAGCCATATCAATATACAACATGCAAAACAATGAGACCATACATAATGAAATAGAGTAAAAAACAGAACCACTACAACTTACCCAGTTAGATCCACATATGTAGTTCTCAATTATACAACTTTATTCAAACAAAAGGCCATATTTTATGTAATATAGGCTTTGAATACAAATGAAATATGTGCTTAGTGATTAATTCTTTATGCGTTTTTTTGTTTTGTTTTTAAGTAGGTGATAATTATACTGTAGGTGACTATTACAATAAAAGTTAGCAGGCTTCAAATATTAAAGAGTTTCTGTTGATACTTAGTTGATGCTAAGCCAAATATATACAGTTGCCACTTTCATTTATCCAGTTTACATCAATTCATTTGAAAAAAACTAGGTAATTGCAATGATCAGGTAAATCAGCAAGAAAAGTCTAGATTGGGCTAGATCAGTGGACTGGCAGTGGTGGCAAGGGGGAGGGGTTGGTTGCGCACAGCAGCCTAATCCCGTGTATGTGCAAATAAACCTCCACACACTCTCCCGCCACTTGTGCGGCCCACCTCCCGACAGTACTGGGCCGCAGACTGGGGGTTGGGAACCCCTGGGCTAGATCATCCTTTTGGACAAATGGACACATCTTGAATCTGGGGAGTAGATTCTGTACCCTTCTTGCCTGATATTTGTCTATGCCAGCTGTTAACAGCAAAATCCTTCAGGAGATAACCAAACAGTTCTTGTGCCAAAAAGGATTTGTGTCAATTTCATTCCAGACTCCATTGCACCCCAGACTCTACTATACTCATGGGAACAGTTGTAAAAATCTAGAAACAGAATAATCCTGATCAATCCTGGCTTCTGTTTTGAAATAGACTCAAAAGTAGAATCAGCAGAACCAACCAAATGTGCATTGAGTTGGTCATGAGCAAGGGATCTATCAAGCAGTCAAGCCACCTTTTCCCTTTAGGACTTGTGAAGTTGATGCTGCATCAACTGAAACCCTTGAGGTCAGAAGAGGCAAACATTTCCACTACTGGGAATACAAGAGTTTGTTACCTCCAATGAAAAGTTTGCCCTTTCTGTGAATTCATTTGTTCTGCAACTGAACCAGAAATAAATCAGTTCTGTTATAGATTGTTGCATAAGAACACCAATGTCAGGACCTAATTCTGGATTAGTACCAATGGCGTGTTTATTTGGTTGATTTTTATCTCGCCTTTTGTTCAGGAGCTCAAGGTAGCAGTCATGCTACTCCCAATTTGGCACACAGTGTATTCTGGAAATATAGTTTAAGAGAGGGAGGATATTAATTATTTGCTAATTATTATTTGGGACTAGAACTTCTTTGACAATGTTCTCTGAGAATTTTTTCCAGCAACATCCAGAGAGAGGCAAATTAGGGAAGGCAAATCCACAAGTACAAAGAGAATATGTTTTGTGTTTATATAATGTGTTGACAAAAAGTCAAATACAAGAAATAGTTTAAACAGTACTAGGCAAGTATGTACTGTAGGAATAGGAATGGGTAAATAAGAATAAATGAAGGAATGTATAAACGGATTTCCTAGATCATATTGACCCAGTTCAGACTTAAATTGGATCCATTATTATGATGGGATGGACAGTGTTTAATGTCCAGGAGTCACACTTATTTTTTTTTAGTTAAAACTATAATTAGCAGACCAATACTGAAAAGTGGATAAGACCAAGTCACACATAGATAAGACAACAATGTTTTATTTTTTATTTTTATGTTTTTTTTAACTTTTTTATATTTTGTCTCTGTTTTTAAAATTATACTAAGATTATTGAAGCGATTGTCCCATACCAAATGCATATTTTGTCCTTTAAAATTGTAGAAAAGTATGCTAATGATTTTATTATTACGCAGTTATTATACAATCTGTGACTTGTTGGGTCATCCTTTTCAGAGATATTTTCTTACCTGAGTAGAGAAACAGAATGACCCTGGGTGGACAAAAGGCAGCGGGAGCGGGAGTGACTTCTGACATCCTGCCGACTTTCTCATTGAGATCCTTGTGGGAAGCTGGCAGGGAGCATCAGAAATCAGAACGATGAGTTTATATGATTGAGACTTGACTTTTGTTGTTGTTGTTGAGGAATTGAACTTATTCACATTTATTTTGCAAAACCTGGTTGAATTTTGCTATTACAGTAGAAGTGATCATAGTGGAAACTTATTTAAGTATCACAATAGAATGCTTATAATCATGACATATCAGATTAATATTAATTGCATAAAGGAAAAAGTCTCTGAGATCTTGTGTCATTTTTCTAGTTGGAAATAATGGTTACTTGGTTAAGGTTAAAACTAATTATTTTTAGGATAAATAAAACACAACTGTATTTCCTTGTTCCAATTTCAGCAAAACGTTACTTGTTAACAGAAGATGTTCTGCAGTTACGTAAATTTCAAGAAAAGAAATTGGAAAATGAATATAAACTATATGGACAAAAAGGTATTTACATCAAATAATCATTTGCAAATTAAAATTAAGGAGCATCATTTTAATCTGTGATGTGCAAGCTATGATTTTGCTTATCCATGCAGTATGATAGTTAAGGTTCTCCTGTCCCTTTAAGCATCTAAACCCCCGCCTTCCCCAAATAATATTTATATGCAGTGCAATGCTGTACAGGTAATCCTCCACTTACCACAGTTCATTTAATGACCATTAGAAGATACAATGCTACTGAAAAAAGTGACATATGACCCTTTTTCACACTTAGAACTGTTATGGCATCCTCATGCTCATGTGATTAAAATTCAGATGGTTTGCAACTGACTCATATATATGACTGTTGTAGTGTCCCTGGGTCATATGATCCCCTTTTGCGACCTTCGGGCAAGCAGAGTCAATGGGGAAGCCAGATTCACTTAATAACTATGTTACTAACTAACTGCAATGACTCACTTAACAATGGTAGCAAGAAAAGTCATAAAATGGGACAAAACTCACCAAATGTCTTCCTTAGCAACAGAAATTTTGGGCTCAATTATGGTCATAAGTCAAGGACTACCTGTATTTTCTTGCTAAGAATAAAGGTATTTCTTTATTACTAAATTTATGTACCGCCCATCTCTGTGTCCAAATATCAATAAACTTCAGGAGTTTTTATTAGGTATGTGTCAGAGATATGCACTATTCTAAAGTGATTCATAAAATATGCTTCAAATATTGTGTGAACACCTCTCTTAAATATTAAAGCAGCTCTGTCTTCTGTAAAAGCTTGAAAGCACAGTGTAGGTATTTCAGTGAACAGAGTCATTAAAGGGATTCTTAAAGCATTTCTCTTTTTGTGTTTCTACTGGCAGAAGTAGAAACTCAAAGTCCTTGTTGCTTTTGGTAGGCCAGATTTTGTAGCCCTCATCATCATGATCAGGGAACAGAGATGCAGTTTTCTGCTCTGTGACTCACATGAGCATGCTGTCATTCTGGCAGACTTGAGCTTCTGGCTGTTTGTTCTATTGTTGCTGCTGAACTGAGCCAAAGTCTGGAAACCAGAATATTTTCCTGGCTTGGGGAATGTGTCTGATGTATAGGATACTTCCCCCAAAGGGGGACTGTTCCATAAAAACTAGGAAGTTAACATCATCCTAGATATAAACCAAAGCAACAGTTAGCTTCATTTTATTCTGTCAATTCTGCAATATTGTATGTAACCTTTAATAGCTGATTATAAATACAATTGAATACAATATAAACAATTTACTTTTTTTTTCAATTTCAGATGAGTTTTTCAAAACTGTTGAAAAAAAGTTAGCAAATAATACCCTTATCCTCAAACTTGAATTAATAAACGTACTATATCTATGTCAATCCAAAAATGAAATAGAATTAGTCAAAAGAACCATATACAGGTAAGAGTCATTCAGTAATGTATATATTCATTTGTATTATTGTTGGTCTATTTCTGATCATGTTGCAATAAGGAAGTTTTATAATGAGACTATTCTGAATTATTTGACATTTGAGTTATTTTTGTCTTTTTCAGAACAGTATTGCACATTAGTAAAATAAGGGATTGATTGTTCACATTTCATTTTTATGGAAATAATGCCAACCACAACATAGCAAAAGGGAAAAAACATATAGAATCTTTTACCAGCATACAAAATTCATTTGATAGAAAAGAGCTACTTTAGGGAGACCATTATATAAACTCTTATCTTGTTGTCACTATTTTTTTGTTGAATGGTATTGAATGACATTGGTTTTCTGGAAACTCTAAGCAAGTAACTATAACAGTGATGGCTAACCTTTTTGCCATCACGTGCCAAAAGTGGGGGAAGTGCAGGGGGGGTCATGCGTGTGCATGCCCACACCCATAATTCTATGTGCCCTGCCCCCACGCATGTGTGCACGACCCCCCCACACTTCCCCCGCTTTTGGCATGCAATGGCATGGTAGGCCCGGTAGGCCTGTTTTTCGCCCTCCTCAGGCTCCAGAGCCTTTCTAGGAGCCTGGGGAGGGTGAAAACGGCCTTCCCCATCCCCCTGGAGGCCCTCCAGAGGCCGGAAATGGCCTGTTTGCCGACTTCCAGTGGGCCTGAAAATCAGCTGGCTGGCACACACATGGGTGCGGGAGCTGAGCTCGCGTGCCATAGGTTCGCCATCACGGAACTATAACATTTCCCAACATCTTGGATCCTATCTTATGGAAGATTCATATTGAGTTATGAATACACTCTTATCCTGTCTGTCTGAAAACTATCTTCTACTCAGGTATCACGAAGAGAACAAAAACAGGGCCTTTGGGGAGTTCAGATTTGGACCCATATTTATGAGGTTATGTTATGAGCTAGACCTTGAAGCAGTTGCACTGGAACTCATCAAAGACCAGGTGAAATTCAGGACTATCTTTGCATTATTTTTATTTTCTATAATTCTAATCATGAAATTCAACCTAAAGGGCAATTTATTTTTCCTATTCAACCATCTTAAAATCACTGGCGCTTTTTAAGGCCCATCGGTTTAGTTTGGAACATTTGGGCTCCATTTAAATTCCTGAAATATCTGGAATCTTGAACCTCAAGTTATACAAATGAAGTTGACAAAAGTTTGGAGATTATCCTGTTCTATACTTGGAGTGAGGGATAGTGGAAATGTTCTTCTCTTAACTGGGAGTTCATCCACCAGCTGATAGATACAGGAAGAGGCATTTCATGAAAATTAATCAATTCACTATAACTAAGTTTGAGAAATTCTTAGAGTTTTCTAATAAATCACCTTTTAACCAAATCACCATTGGATGATTTATTTTCAGAAGCACTGTAGTGATGAATGTATTTTGATAATGATGAAATCTCTCGTTTGCAACTTGAGAGGATGATCCTGAAATGTAAAGCCCTGAATTTTTATCCAAGTATTTCTCAAGGATTACAAATAAAGTTATTTCCGTGGAAACAATTATTTAGACAAAAACAGCCAATACAGTTATATTTTCTGGTTCTTTTCAGTCTCTAAATGGCTTCTTTGGAGATTACACATCATTCAATATATTAATGGACATGTTATTTGAAAAGGGCCATTATGAAGGTAAAGGAAAGATAATATTAATCACATAATAATACAATATAATTGCAACTGAATAATTTGCTCTAATAAATTTTGTATCACTACTTTTGGTTATTACAGAGTTATATCACATCTCTTAAAAATAATTGTAGCTTCCGTAAGTCTGTGTTCATTAGATGTTTGTTTTCATTCAGTGAATGTAATGATACTTGGTACATTTTTTAAAAAAAATACTTTTTGTGGGGAAGGCAGCATGGAAAAATTAAAACCTTGACAAAATTGAATTTTGTCAGACCACAACATTAATTTTGCCATGGCACATGATATTGAATGTAAATGTCTATTAGAAAGGAAGAGTTATCGTAGACAATAAGATTTAATTCCAAGAAATTCTGCATAGTACTTTATGCAGCTTTATGACATTTAAAACTGAAATTACCACAGCACTTATTTCAAATATTCATAGACCTGCAAAATGGAATCAAAATTCGTTTTTAAAACAACCCCAAATCTCAAGACAAGTTGCCATGAGGTTTTGCAAGATGTTTATCACTTTTAATGTTTTTAATTTTTTATTATACCTTTTAATTATTGAGGATTTTGTAATGATTCTCTGGAAATACTTTTAGCACGATTCAGGTGTAGAATGATGCATCAAGTTTTTTGCTATTGTAGCATATTGTTTTACTATTATGATACTGTATATGGTTTCCACTGAACTATTGCAATCTTAGAATTTAGGTATACATTTTCTAATTGAATCCCCAACATGGAGAACATAGGCTGCATTGTTCATAGCCACATTCCTTGGCACCTACCAGGTCCCTACTGCACCCAATGTAATTTTTAATACATTCTTTAATTGCATTGTAGTAACCTGTGGTATCATCTTGGCTTGCAAGAATGCATTTGAATCCCATAGGCATTCTTGGAAAGTAAAAGTGGTAAGCAGATATATCCCAATGATTCCTCTGGAAATGTACTGGAAAGTCATGAAAAGTCCATGAAATGTACTTTCCTCTGGAAAGATGGGGAAAAGAGAACTATAGGAAGAACTTCACAAGTTTTCCTCCTGCTAAATTGTTATTTTTGGACTGCCCCACCCACCATGGCAAGCATTGTATAAATCAGCTTCTTCCTATGGCAGAATTTTTGAGTGAGTGTGTATGACAGGAATTCATATGTCCCAAAAGAACCTATTTTCCCAAAGAGTTGGGAATACTGAGTTAAAATAAAGAATCTAGTACTGATAGAGGAGAATATTTGTAGCTCAGGGTTGAAATGAGGAGTCCTTGGTGCTCTCTGAGCTTGGTTGTTTTGTTGCAGATGTTTCATTACTGAAAATAGGTAACATCTGATAGTGTGATGTTACCTAGTTTTGGTAATTAAACAAAATAACCATGCTCGGAGAACACCAAGGAACCCTGAAAGAATCTAGTGGTATGTAATTGATTCCCCCAAGTGTTTTTTTTAAATAAATAATTTATTTCAGTTACAAATATTATTAATTAGCAGTTGGAATATGTGATTAACTACAAATGCTTAAAATTAAAATTATATTCCACAGATGCTCTGAACGTGTTATTAGAAATGGACAGGGAAAATGTCAGATTCAGCCAAGACACCTACTTACTTGCATTTGCAATATGCTATAAACTGGTAATAATATATATTGTTTAAATTGTGTTTAATATGATTTTGTGCCTATGTTTCCTCTTTAATTTAGTTTCTTTTTTTTAGCCTTTGTTTTTCTTACGACTAAACCCATGGTAAAAAGAATATCATTGGATGGCTGTATTCTTTCTCTCTCTGTCTTGGTGTTTTCCCAGAGTTAAACAGATGGTATTTTATAGCTACTGAAGTGAAAAGTTGCATATTTTACATATAGTCCTAGATCAGGGGTGTCAAACTCAAGGCCCGGGGGCCGGATTTGGTCCACGGGGTGCTTAGATCTGGCCCGGGGGCCAGATCTGGTCCGCAGGGTGCTTAGATCTGGCCCGGGGGGCTGCCCTGGAAACAGCAAAGGACTGGCCCACAGAGCCTCTGCCAGTGAAACCAGAGCTTGGGACAGTTGCACACGGCACTCCCGAGCTCCATTTTCACTGGCAGAGGGTTGCAGGAGGCCATTGCAGCCAAAAACAGATCTTGGGAGCCCATTTTCTCTGGCAGAGTGCTCAGGCCGCCACAGGCACTCCTGACACGAGTGACATCAAGCTGGCCATGCCCACCCTGGCCATGCCCACTCTGGCCCCCCCAAGGTCAAACACAACTCTGATCCAGCCCTCACTGAAATTGAGTTTGACACCCCTGTCCTAGATGAATTAAGAATATATAATATCTACATTTGACAAATAAAAATATATATTATTTTTAAAAATTAAATTTAAGGTAAATGTGTTTAATACTGTTATCGCATTCGCTATTTTGACATAAGATCATAATAGCCTTGTTGCCTCAGGTTATGACTTAGCAAACCAGTGTTTAATGTCTCATATAGCCAGTGAGATTTACTCAAAGATGTCTCAAGGAGGATAATATTTATGATCTATGGTGGCTCTATAATAGCTACCTGGAATTTGAGAGGTAATGCACAGCCATCAAGATAAGTAGCCGTTGACAGCATGATCCTTTTTCCATTTGTCTTTAGTCCCCATTTAAATTGCCACATGAGCTGTGAATACCATAGTACAGCTACATATTGTGTAAAGATCATCACAGCCATCAATAGTTACATAAAACTATGATACACAAAAGCTGATCTTTTCAGTAATATAAAATACCGCAGTAGTCTTTGTAAAAGATATACCAAAACAGGTATGAATCATAGTCATTTGGTCAGTGTTTTTCTTTGACCAATATAAAAAAACGGTCCATAGTATCTTATTAATAAATTAAGCTTGCTTTCTATGAGGAAAAGTACAGTATTTGTCTTTCTCCATCTGGATCTCTTCCTCCTTCAAGAAACAAGAGACAGTTTGATAGCTTGGAAATAATATGTCTGTGTGGGGAGGAGATATGCTTCTTCCTTTACTTGTATCTGACACAGAGGCTTGCTGAAGTTTGCTACCTATTGATTTCTAGAAATAAATGGTCTTCCATTAGAGAAATACTAAATATTAGCTTACCTGATGTGTTCACAAATTAATTAAACAGACTGGGGTATCCATTGAGCTCCATTTTCCATGAGAGTTTATAAATGGCCTGTTTTCAGTTTTGTTTTGCTTTTATAATTAGTGAATGGGGTTTTTTGCACAAAATTTTAAAAGAATTTTGAGCAATTTTCACAGCCCAAGCATTTCAAATTCAGTAACATCCTAACAACTCTGCATTGTAATCATACATATATTAAAAATCTTGCACCCTGCAGAACAGCCCAGAATCGTGGAAATTTGTTAATACGTTACTTGAAGATAAGCATCTCCATGGACATGAGCTTTCAAGAAGAACACAATATTTTATAGTAGCACTTGGTCTGAAACAGGTACAGGATTATTTATTTCTACTATCAGTGCAGTTTGATGTTCTGAATCCCTGGATGTGTGTTTGTACAGTAACTTCAGTGCTGTGGTTTATGCTTAAAAAGGGATTAACAGTTAAAAAATAAACTCTAAGGAAACAAATTGTAAGAATCCAGCGGACAAACTCTCTGCAACAAATAAAACATCCGATAGGAGCTTAACCTCATCCCACCTCCCAGGCCTGGAGGAAGACGGGTTTTCAATAACCTTCTGAACATCACAGGGTGGCGGGCATATGGGTTACAGCAGGGATGCTGCCCCAGACAGGCACTCACTAGAAGTTACACTTCCTAGGTCCCGGTAGATGACATAGTTTTATCGAAGGGACTCAAAGCACACCTACTCTCCTCATTCTCACCAGATGCATAGAAATAATTAGAGATAGGCTGTCCCTTTAATTAGGCCTTTATGCCATGAAGGGCTTTTTAGACAGTAACCAGCACCTCAAATTGCATTCAGAAGCCAACTAGTAACTAGTATAGTTTGTGGAGTTTTGCAGTTACGTGGACATATTGTAGCATGCCCATTCTGAAGCACCTGTAGCTTCCACATGGACTTCAAGGGCAGACCTTTGTAGAGTGCACTGCAGTAGTGCAGTTGTGAGGTGATTAAGACATCAGTGATTGCCTCAGGGTCTTAATCCAGGAACTGGTGGAACCAAATGTTTCTGTTGAAAGGCCCTACTGGCCACAGCCTCCCTCTACTCTTTAAGTTTAAGACAATTCTCAGATTGTATGCCAATCTTAAATGGGGAAAAGTTTCCCCATCCCAGAATAAAGATGAAAAATCCCCAAAAGCCAAAGGGCCCAAATATTGCCAGTTTTGAGGTGGGTTCAGAATGAGGTGGGTTCAGAATGAGTTATACAGCATATAACAGTAATGAATGTGAAAGTCAACCCCTGGACATTGTTGAGTTCCAATTCCCAGCAGTTTTAGTCAATATGGCTAACTGACAGAAGATGGGAGTTCACCATCGGGAGATTCAACATATTGCTCACTGGCTGGAAAGTAGAAGGGCATAGAGCAGGTTAATACATTTAAATTGCAGAGGGGGGGAGTTCCATTTGAAAGGCATTTTGAATGCTCATCAGTCTTGGTTGGAAGTCAACAGGTTGTCCCAATGTGATAGAATATGGATAAATATAAGAGTGCACGGCAGTCAGCCTGTGACCTACAAAACCTCACTTTCTCTAAATTGAGATTATTATTTTTTAAAGTCAACGTTCTTCTATCAACACTATTCCAAGACAGATAAAATAAAACACCCATACCTGGAGCACATTTGTCCGTGGTGATAAAGAAGTTGAAACCATCTTACACTTATTATTATATTGTAAATTTTATAGGGACATAAGGGACGCTGTGGCTCAGTAGCTAAGATGCTATGCTTGTTGATCGAAAGGTCAGCAGTTCAGTGGTTCGAATCCCTAGCGCCGCATAACAGGAGCTTCTGTCAACCTAGCAGTTCAAAAGCACATAAAAAATGCAAGTAGAAAAATAGGGACCCCCATTGGTGGGAAGGTAACAGTGTTCCATGCGCCTTTGGCATTTAGTCATGCCGGCCACATGACCACAGAGACATCTTCGGACAGTGCTGGCTCTTCGGCTTTGAAACGGAGATGAGCACTGCCCCCTAGAGTCGGTAACGACTAACACATATGTGCAAGGGGAACCTTTACCTTTACATTAAGGTCTATTTATATGTCACCCCCTAATAGAAATGTTCCCAGCTAGAGTATACAAATTTCATCAGAATTATGTTCTCCAGGATTTGAAACCCACTGTTTCCAGTAGTGAAATTTTATGATGCTGCAATGAAAGTAAGACAGCAATTAAAGGAATAATTGGTTTAAGAAGTTTTCACATTTATCCCTAATACTACTTTTAAGTCGTTATTTTTAATGAGTTGCTTTGGGATATTTATATTGCATTTTTAAATTTATCATTACTTGTGCAGTTAATATATTAATACAGTAATAGTGTGAATGTTATATAATGTGATTTGTTTTATAGGCTGTATTAATTTGCTTCATTTTGTTATTCTTTTAAATTTGCTGGTCATTGACTGAATAAATAAATGCTACTACTTCTGATTTAGAACAATGTGTACATGATAGGTCTATTTATTATTGAAAGGTTGTGAGAGCCAATTGTTAGGATTTAAATAAAACGTTAGACAATATTTTTAAAGCATTACTAATTATTATTTTTGTTTCCTTCTACAGAATGACTTTTTGAAGGCCCAGTACTATTTTTCACAGTTGCAGCCCACTGAAAGTATAATATATGATAATCTAAAGGTAAATACAATTAATTTGTGTGTTCTAAGTTCTGATGGTATTTTTTAAGAGAGGGAATATCCTTTGTCTTAAACAACATATAGCAATTTAGCCTGCTGTATTCCAACGCTAATTAAAATATCTCTGCCTTATACTGTTTTCTTTATGTCCTTAATTTTTCAAGCGTTTCGATTTGCTTGATGGCAATGCTGGAAAAACATAAGCAGTTATTCATTTACTGTTCATCAACTCTATATTTAAATAATCAATGGTTAAATTATTCAAATGCACTGACATTTCTATGGGTCACATCAGTGATATGGTTCTAAGGAATCTTCTTAAATTCTTTTGTTAATAAAAAATTCCACGGCAGCAAATGTAGGAGTAAACAACACACAAGATGTTGAAAGAAAATGGGCAAGCAGAGATAATCTCAGAGAGAATATGCCATTGAAAACAGGAGCAATTTGTATTCCATTTTTATCTATTTAATCATGTCTGATTCTTGGAGTCAGTCTGGTGGACAAGTCTGTGCTGTTTTCTTGGCAAGGTTACTCAGAAGTAGCTTGCTATTGCCCTCTACGTAGGGCTGAGAGAAAATGACTGGCCCAAGGTGAGGCTAGAACTCAATCTCCCGGTTTCTAGTGGTTTCGATGCCATAACCACTATGTCAAAATATCTTTGTTTAAAATTGAAGATACAAAAATCTATATGGGAGTGGTAGGAAGCGGGCAGATGGAGGAAGGGACAGCAAATACAGGACAATCAGAAATCTAATGTTTATTTAGGAACAAAACAATTTCTTCTTCAGATATTCTTCCCCATTCCTCCCTCACATTCATACCAATTTTATTGGTTTGTTGTAATGTCTTGGATTTGAAGGGCAATGATGATTTCCATAGTAATAGCAAGCATGTTCCTAAGCTGCCCTGTTTAGCATAACATTCACCACTATTTTGAGCTGAATCTCCTGGGGAGGAGATTGTCAATGTGAAGAAGGTTGCTCTGAAGCTTCAATCCCAGCATGTTCTTTCCCTTAGTTGTGTCTATTATTGTGAATAGAATAATTAATGAAACAGAAAGGTTCTGTATCACAACTTTTATTGTAACTTTTATAATGCGAGTTTTATATTGAAAAATGTATACCTGGAATTTGCCACAATCGATGATCAGCAATAGCTGTTGAATCCATAAGGGTACCACATTCTCCATTTTTTATGAACAGTGCATTTGGTTGATGATCATCAGGGCTATTGGTAGGAAGACTTTTGACCTGCCTGTTTGGAAGGTTTTTCTTCTGACACAATCCAGAATCGGTTAAAGCATTATTCTTTTGTTGCGTTTGTATTGAAGATTCTTCTTTTGGCTGCCTTTGGAAATCTAAAGAATCTTGTGCAAACACTGGAAAAAGCTTCAAAAATCGATACATATTTTGTGAGAAAACCTAATTTCTGTAAGGATGTGGTAAGTGAAAATTATTTGATAGAAGCAGGCTTTTTTCATAGTTAAAAGTATAGCTTATTTTTTTCCTTTCAGGCAGGAGGGGCTATCTTGATGCATATATTTGTTGTTGTTGTTAGTTGCAAAGTTGTGTCCGACCCATCGTGACCCCATGGACAACGTTCCTCCAGGCCTTCCTGTCCTCTACCATCCTCTGGAGTCCATTTAAGTCCACACCTACGACTTCCGTGACTCCATCCAGCCACTTCATTTTCATGCATATATATGCACACCCAACACTTTTGTAGCCTTTTTGGCTGCATACTGAAAGCACTATGAAATCTATTACTAATTTCTCTCTTGAGCTGTTTCTGTAGCAGCTGAAATGTCACCCCAAATGCCACTCAAAGGAATACATTGGAAAGCATTTTATAACAGGAATAAATGTACCTATGCTGTTGCGGATATCTCAGTTGTTTCTTCCACATCTCCCTGAAATTTGCTAGATTATTTGTACTACTATATACTTTATATGCTACAAGTATTACTCGTTCAATAGAATGCACCCCGTTCCTGATTTTTCAGTCCAAAATAAATTATACTGTAAATAGTGAGAATCATTGATCACTGTTATTTATAAATAAATCAGTCTGGGGGAAAAAATGGCAATAATTATCTTGAAATAACCATTTAATTAAACAACGTCTTAACGTATTGATAGAGCTTGCTGAACTTGGTTACCCTTAGGAATATTTTTCTCATTTATCATAATTAGTCCCTATTAACAAATATTTTGGGATATGTCTAACAATCCACAAGTTTAAAACTTCTCCAGCTTGTGGCTTTCAACTGCACAAGATAAGCATTGATGCATAGAGTTTCACAGGTGTAGTGCACCTTCATGACAAATTAGCAAGAGGAATTGGATTAGGGTCTTGTTTCTGTACATTTGGTCAAAGTTTATCATGATTTGGCATAGAAAAGAACAGTTCTATATTGATCATGGTTTGTTTGTTGTAATCTTACAGATAATGGCTGCCAGGGAAAAACTAGAACTTGATCCAGACTTCATTATTCAGTTTGAAGAAACTGTCACCAAGTTGAAAGTCTCAGGACAGATAAATGAACTGATTCTGGATGACCTGCTGTGTGAGGTCCCACATCCCAAAGGGTACAAAATGCAGTTGCTGAAAGAAACAAAACGGAGTCAACGAACTTTACAGCCTCTTCAGTCATTTCTGCTGACTGATTGAATACACTTTCTCCATCAGGAATTCTGTCCTAGAATACACCTGCCTCTTTTACAAGATTTTCATTTACTGTGGGGTTTTTCGAAGGAATACTGATATTCATAAATTATATGAATGGTTTTGCTGGTACATTGCCAAGTAAATAATGTAAAAACCTAACAACTTCATAGTAGGCATTCTGCAGAAACAGTTAAAACAATTTGCAGAGAAAATTAAGAGTTTGCCAAATGCATCAGGGCTTTTCTCGATTCCATATTACCATGTTCATTGGTTTCTATTGGAGAGAAAGTGATATGGAGAAGACAGAAAGGACTTTCTCTTGTTCTGTTCTTTTGAGCAATTCACTAAAGGGGAGAACCTCTGTTGTTATTATTATTATTATTTATTAAATTTATATACCGCCCTTCTCCGAAGGACTCGGGGCGGTGAACAGCCATTAAATAAAACACAGCAATACAAAACTTAAAGACACTTTAAAATAAATTAAAACAAATTGGCCATGCTTTAAAAACCCAATTAAAACTGTAGAATTAAAAATTTAAGAAATTAGGCCAGCCCGGCTTGTTGGAACAAAAATGTCTTCAGGGCTCGGTGAAAGGTGCGAAGATTGGGGATCTGTCGTAACTCCGGGGGCAGTTCATTCCAAAGGGTAGGTGCCCCCACAGAGAAGGCTCTCCCCTGGGGGTCGCCAGTCGACATTGTTTGACTGACAGCACCCTGAGGAGCCCCTCTCTATGGGAGCGTACTGGTCAGTGGGAGGCTATCAGTGGCAGAAGGCGGTCCCGTAAATAGTGTTAAATAGTGTTACATAATGTTGGGCTAAGGAGACACAGCTTCAGGTTCGCACTTAGCCTCAAAGTTCACTGGGCTTTTTTGGGGCTATTAACATACCACATTCAGCCTTGGTCACTTAAGCATGATTTTGTTAGTAACTAAATTGACTAGATTTATTCAATATGCCAAACTATAACCACAGGGGCTGGATTTGCACAACTATTAAGTTAAAGTCAAGGCACATTTGGATTGAGTTCACCAAAAGTGGTCTACTAAAATATAATTAGTTTGTGAATTATTACTATGGTTTTATCCTACATTTATCTCTCTGTCTCAGTGGTGATCATATCTAATACCCTTATCTGTAATTTTCCCTTCAATGGCCACCTTGTGAGGTGGATAGGTCTGAGAGTGAGTGACCGGCCCACAGCCGGCTAAGAGAGGCCTAAGAGAGGCCTACAATTCAATGTACTGGTTTCTAGAGCAGCACTTTTACCGCTATGGGTAGTCCTCAACTTACAATAACAACTGGGACCAGAATTTATCATAAAGTGATATAGTTGTAAAGCAAGTCATTGTATGACTGAATCCAATTTTAAAATCATTTTACCACAGCGATTGTTGTTAAATGAAAAATTTGGGCATTAAGCCAATCTGGTTTCACCAATTAACTTTGTTTGTCAGAAGCCAGCTGGGAAGGTCAAAAATCATGAGCACATGCACACAAGATGGTGCAACCATCGTAAATGAAAGCTGGGTGCTAAGTTCTCAAATTGTAATCACGTAACCACGGGGCGGTGTGGCATTCACAACTTTGAGGGTGGGTCTTCGGTCACTTTTAGCAAGGCTGTCACAGCTTCAAAGTATCATTAAATGAACAGTTACAAGTCAAGTACTATCTGTATAGCAAACTGGTTCATGATATGGCATTATGCTGTAATACATAGTTTATATTGTTAATGTATGGTCCATTGTGTAGTGGGAGCACAGACCATTGGACTCATTCAGATAGACATAGTTAGTTATTTTGGTATGGGCTTCATATGCTTTCAAGCAAACCTTTTGGAAACTTGTGATCCAAAGATCTGTAAAAGATTTGGGAAGCCCTTACAAAATGCCTGTCAACTCTGTTTTTCCCTCCCTCCACCTGTTCCCTGAGCCTACCATTTATAACAAATTCTTCCATAGTCCTGCCTGATTTCAATTTGTCTTGCTAAGTTAGATTGAGAGTTCCTTATTTTTTTAGCACATATACATTGTTACTTTCACCTGAGCATGTTTAGCAAAATTGCCTCAGTATTACTTAGGAAACATATTTCATAATATCTTAGTAAGGAGTCATTTTCTAGGAAAAGGGGTCCTTAACACTTAAGGACCTTAAGGACCTTAACACTTAAGGAGCAAGAGCTGCAGAAACTATATTGACAGAGTTATAGATATAAATATGATACCAAACATGGAAATATCCAGGAAGCTGAATTCCTAAGCACTCTCAGTGCTTGGAAATAAGTACTGTTAAATGAAGAGTAGTTGGGGTCAGTCTGAACTATATGTGTAATGTCTGTATCAGACACAAATCAACAAGATTTTATGAATTTCCTTTAGATAGATTCGTATATAGCAACAAAACATATTTCTATGTACTATCTTCAAATAATATTTTAAAACTGCCTTTAGAAAAAGAGATAATATAGGAACTGATTTTTTGATTTTTCAATGTCTTGTCAAAATACTGAAACAGACAGTAGAGGGTGCAGTATTCATTCTTTGTAAAACAATCCATCTGATTTGAATGGTGAATGCAAATTATATTGGAGGCAATTTAAAAAATGTCTTACCTTTTGTGTTACAAAATTAGTTAAATATAAAATTAGAAATACACTCAGTGTATTTCTAGGTGTGGAATGATTCTGAATTTCACGTGTGAGACCACATTTTCAGGCAAAGAATAACTTTGGTGTGCTATCTGATAGGTCTTTTGGATTTGCCACATTACCTGCAAACTGAGGAATAGTGCATTCCCTCAAGAACTAGATTTAGTCCCATTTATTTATTTATTTATTTGATTTGATTTATATACCGCCATTCTCCCGAAGGACTCAGGATTTCGCACTTATAAGAGAATGAAGACGTTCCTTATCACCCAGGCTTAATTTATTTTAACTTCAGTTTTACCTGTCTCCCAAAAGCTATTTACAACCCAGTTTTGAAATTATGCACAATTGTCACCTGCACAAAATATGGGTGGGTTCCCCCTTTTGACTGACTACAGAGAAGCTACAGCAGTGTCTCCTTCACCTATCTCCCCCATCCCATATTGCTGGATCCCTGCATGCCTTGGGCCTGCTTTCCCACCCCACCAGCTCTCTGCAGCTTTTGGGCCTGCTTCACAACCCACAAAGTTGCACATCCTCCTCTCCACCCTCCATCACTGATCACTCACTCACCATCTGTACTGTAAAGCTCCAGAGTTAACACTGAGAGCAGGCCACTCCACTCCTCGGCTTCCTTAGGCTGCATGGATCCATCCAGGTAGTGGGTCCCATTTTTGGAGCAGATTCACATAGGTGAAGCAGCCTGCTGTCCTCTAATGCGAGCTCTGAAGATCTACAGAAGTTAAGTGAGAGATCAAGGGGTGTGGGTAGAAGGATGTGGGTTGCCACTTACCTTTTGTAGAGCTGGAGACCATGTTGTGGAAGAACACTAGGCTGCTCCACCCCTCAGCATCCCTCCAGGCTATAAGGCATGGTTCTGCAATGTGACTTCTCTAAAAATGGCGCCTCATCCAGGACCATGTCACGTGTCCTGCAGGGATGCTAAGGGACAGAATGGCCTGTTCCCCAATATGAGCTGATTGGTGATGAGTAGGAGAAAATATGGGATCCAGAGGGATGGGAAAGCAGGCCCAAGGTCTGCAGGGACCTTGAGGATGCAAATTGGGTTGCTTCAGGCCCTATGTATAGCTTAACACATTGTGCAAAGCAACATAAGTGTAATGTATACTGTAAACCATGATTAAGCAAGCTGTTGTTTAGTATGATCCCACTGCATTTTCAATCTGTTTCCATAATCTTGAAATGCCAATCTCAATAGTTTACAAAACATACTCTAGAGCTTTAAAGCCATCCTAAATAACTGAATGTTGAGAAACAACATGCGTGGCTGTTAAATAACTAGTTTTCCGCTTGCTGCTTAATACTGTCAATTAATAGTCTTTTTAAAAAAGTAATAACAGAAAGAGGTCTGCTTTGGCAGTAATTGCCTCCAAAAGAGCATGCCTATTGTTTCTTGGGACTTGAATCAGCTGTATAACTGTCTTAGAACTACCTTGTAATATGATAAGAAGTATTGGAACATGCTCAGTAAAAATTCCCCAATTCCTAACAATTGAGTAACATCAAGAACAAAAAGGGATTTCCTTTCTTCCTCTATTTTTATCTAAATTAAATGAAGTGTCTGTCCTGTGTGTGCAGGCTTAAATGCACAGAGGTTCCCATTGTTGTGTTTTCTTTTGTCCATTAAGACACATTTTATATACAGCCCTAGTAGATAGACCTGGTGAAAAGCAATGTAACTCCATTGAGTCTAATAAAAGGGCTACCTCTATCTTTTTTAAAAAAATGTGATTTCTAACTGAACATAGCCTTTACGTTCATGTGGTAGTTTCTTGTCCCTATTTTCATATTTTATCACCTTGAACTTGTGGTTTTCACTCACAAAGTTCCTTTTTTTTTTCCATTTATTAATTTTAGGAGTTCATTGCAAGTATGAGAAGTTGACATCAGCAGTTGATGGTAGTATTTAAAATAAAAACCTGGCAAGTCAGTACAGGCAGATAAAATTCATAAATACTGCTGGTTGCAAGTCTCTCTCTCCCAAAATAGAACACCTTAAAAGAGACACATTATTTTAAAAACTGATCATTGAGTTTGAATCAAAAGACATAAGAAGTATACAATTATAGTAATATCATTCAGTTGCTTGTATACAAAGCAGCAAAAGGTGATACCTCAGTGAGTTGTCCCTTTTGTCTCTTTTTGAATTTATCTCTCCCTTTTCACAATTTTGGAATGACATTCACTCTTCAGTTGCATCTGTCATTTAGGGGAATGCTACCGAGCAGGCAAACCTACCGCAACAACCCAAGGGCTTTTATATTTCTTCATAATATTAGCCAAGTACTGGGAAGCTAAAACACCCATTTCTTAGTCTTGTTTAAAAAAACTTCATGGATGCTGTTCATCAGGAGTCAAGCTTGACCCAAGAACATTTTTTACTCATGTGCAAATGGAAATGCTTTATTGGAAGGTGAAGGAAAGGGTGGAGGTAAATTGAAAAACTCCTAAAAATCTGCAAATACATCCCTGGCTTATCCAGGCATATCCATTTAAGATTAAGAAATACCTTCTCTGTTCAAGACTGGCAAATTGTTGTCAATCACTGGAGACAATACTAAAGTAGATCAATGATATGAAGTAGATTCCTAGATTATTCTGCCATTGAATGTCAGTCTTCCCCAAATTGCAAGAGATAATGGATCAAATGCAGGTAATCCTCGACTTACAACCGTTTAGTTACTACAGCATTGAAAAAAGTGATTTATCACCGTTTTTTAATACTTATGCCCTTTGCATCATCCTCATGGTCACGTGATCAAAATTCAGAAGCTTGGCAATGGTTGCGGTGTCCTAGGGTCATGTGATCACTTTTTGCAAACTTCTGCCAAGCAAAGTCAATGGGGAAGCCAGATTCACTTAACAACTGTGTTACTAACTTAACATCTGCAGTGATTCACTTAATTGTGGCAAGAAAGGTCATAAAATGGGGCAAAAACACACTAAAATTTGTCTCGGCAACAGAAATTTTGGGCTCAATTGTGGTCATAGGTCAAGGACTACCTGTATTTGGAATTCTAAGACCCGTTATCTAACTTATTTGGACAGTTGGAAATGATTGATTAATGGAGTAGAGCATAAATATATAAATTTTAACAGAAACTTTGTTTTGCAGTTCTAAAAATAATTGCATTATGGGGAGGAAGAGAAATAAAGCAGCCCATTCTTTGGGAAGAATGCATTTATGTGTCAAACTTTGATAGTTCCCATTTCAGAATGTCCAAAAAAAGAGAGAACTGGAATAGAAAAGACTGATGCCTGTATAAAATCCTCTCTGCGGTTAAGCAGTTTCAGGGGAAATTTAGACCACAGAATCTGTTTTGTTGTACTTTTACTACCTTTTAGAAAGGGACCTGGATTAGCAATGAAGATAGATTGTGGCTTTGAAGTCTCATGGGCTTTTCTGAAGATTGAAATAAGATTTAGTCTTTTAATGTCAAAAAAGGGCAGAAGAATATTCTGTAACCCTATTTCTTGACAACAATACAGATGTAGTTTAATATTCTTCCAAAATTGGGAGTAGGAGGAGTTGATTTCCTATTCTATCTTATAACCTTGGAGGGGTTCCCATCCGAATATTAACCAGCTGTTACCTGCAGATCATCCAAGATTGGTTTGGTGCTGTTATTGCTTAGACAAATAGGGACAAGTTTAGACATAAAAATCTAAGCCTAACTGGTATTTTTGTTTTAATTTAATTTTTAAAAATTACAATTAATTTTTCTTAAAATGTGTTATATATTAATAGTAATGTATGATGAATGTGTGTGCACATACACACATTCATATTATAATCAATCTGAGTGAATACGCTGTAAGTTGAAGGCTTCTTCACGGAAAATTATGAGGTCACAATCCAGCACACTGGTTCAATATAGGTTGGGAGACAGATGTTTTTTTGTCTTCCCAATGTAGGGCTGTGAGAGAAAGACTGGTCCAAAGTCATCCAATCAGCTTCCGTGCCTAAGGAAGAACTAAAACCTAAGTCCTTCCCATTCCTAGTGCAGCACCTTAGCTGTTATACCACACTGTCTCTCATAATTATTAGATAACAGATTATGTTTAAAAACAAAATGTAAAGTAACTTTAAAAAACGTAAAAGCCTAAAGCAAACAAACAAATTATTATTCTAAACTAAACAAAACAAAAAAGCAAATGAAAGAAAAAGACAAAAAAAGGAAAATAACATTTAAAATCCTATTAATTAAAATACCAAATTATTCATACACAATTATATTACTATTACATAATTACTAGTATTAATTAATAGTAAGTAATAATAGTAAGTAATAATTAATAGTAGTATATTACTATTATATCAAATTCTGCGATTTGATACTATTAATTTTAAATTCAAATTTGAACCATATCAAGTCACACTATTCAATTTTCTCTTTTTCAAAAGAGGGGCTAAGAAGTGACAAATTTCATTAAGCCAGTTTTTAAAGTCCCTTACAGTACATAAATATCCTTCTAGAAACAGATCATCACCTTTTCTCAAAAGAGTTCAACTAAGATATACTTAATGATTTTCATAAGCTGAGAGAGTCCCAATTTTTCTTCCAAGAACTGGCTCACTTTTAGCATTTATATCTGACCAATAAGGAATTAGCAGTTGACATGTTCATGACAAATGTGTTACTTTTTCAATTTAGAAACCGTTTTTTAAAGGTGGGTCAACCTCAAATGAACAGATACATCAATACCTAGATTTAAGTCCTGTGTCCTAACTTACTAATGCTTTTACCATTGTTAATCTTTTATGAAATGGAGTATTTGTAAATGTTAACTCATGACTTGTATGAAAAAATGCCTTAAATGCTTCTGAAATCAATTTATAAGAAGTTGTAGACCAGCCTGGCCAGAAATGTCCCTGGGCCCCCTGATTCAGATAATTCATAGTAAGCCATTGCAGTCATATTTAGATTTAACAATGACAGCAAATGCACTCAGCTCCAATATTCTATGTATTTCAAACATCTCCAGATGAAAGTAGAACTTTAAGTACTAGGATTTAAGAGCTAAGATTAAATAGGTCTTGAGTCAAAGTAAAACTAACTGCTTATTCAAAATGATGAAGGAAATTTGCTTTATACAAATTAAAAGCCACTATTTAAAAATACTTAAATGTGTCATAGGAATCCAATCATTACTGTATAGTTTCTAAGTCTAAACCAAGGCTTAAGATCAGTGGTGGGTTTCAAAAAATTTTACTACCGGTTCTGTGGGTGTGGCTTGGTGGGCACAGCATTGCTTGGTGGGTGTGGCTTGGTGGGCATGGCAGGAGAAGGATACTGTAAAATCTACATTCCCATCCCACTCCAGGGGAAGGTTACTGCAAAATCCCCATTTCCTCCCGATCAGCTGGGACTTGGGAGGCAGA